>JAHWFP010005231.1:0-48818 GCA_023313725.1 Lithobius niger | reverse complement strand
ATCCTATTAGCCAAGTTAATCGCACCGAATAATACTTTGGACGTTAAATGAAAACTTGAAGATTGCTACCGCTAGTAGCAATCTTCTAGTTTTCATTTAACTTTCGAACTATTAGTAGGTGCGATTAACTTGGCTAATAGGATTAACCTTGGCGGCCTCTTCCTGGTGGAATGATATCACTACCTTCAAAGGCCGACCGTTTTTGGAAACTTGGCGGGTTTTTCTACCAGTTTTGGTTTTGGGTGGATATCACAACTTTCATAGGACTGTGAACGTACATAAGGTTACACCGTCTGTTTAGGATGCTTCAATCTCATTTTTGCACACACTGAATAACAATCGCTGATTTCGTTCGCTGCGCTCACTCAATCAGCGCATCCCCTTCAGTTGTTTTGTTTATCCCTGCAACTTCCCCTTAATTTTTCAAGATTTAGTTCACATTTAGTCAAGCAGAAACCCCCGAAGGTAGCTGTTACTAAAACAGCAGAACGCGAAGCATTTTTTTGGTGGTCATTAACAAAAAAAACCCATTCGGTCGTGTATGCTCGTATTGTTGCGTAACCATCAGCTAACGTGCATCCCTTTATTCTTACGCAATCCACGGCAACGTTAATGTTTCTTTATTTTGTCCTTTGTTACAGTTCAGTTTTTAGTTCGTCCAGGCTTTTACAATAAATCTAAGGACCGGTCTTGATTGTTCAAGCCATTGTTGCTTAAAATCTTTGGTTGCAACTTGGAAAAGAAACGAAATTTAAATTCGCCGGTGGCAAATTTCAAAACCCTCCCACGCATTTGTTCTGACCCCTACAACCCCCAAACCAACAAAAGGGCCATCATCAGATCACCAAGCATCCGTGTGCAAAAATTCAGGTACGTAGGCCTTCGCAATTTTGCGCTAGCCATGAGCAAAAGGTCTATGGGATTTAACATGGGAAAAAATCTTATTAGCTAGCTAGCTAACTAGACAGTAACATAAAAACAACGTTATTGACGCATCTTTTTCTCTATGATTGGTGGACACTCATCCTTTAAATTTTAGTTTTTCTTAATCTCTGGCCCTTCCCCTTACATTTTCCACAATTTCAAACATTTCTGTCGCATTGGGATTTATCCTCAACATGCCAAAATATGCTTTCAGTTGCTTACAGTTAACAGACACATGTCTGCTAGTGAGCCGCCTTTTTATCATTAACAATCAATTTTTAACAATCGGATGTCTACAATGGGATGATCTACTGTTACTTGGCGGTGACACACTAGCGTGTGTCTAGATACACAATAGCTTTTATGCAAACACAAAAACACTTTGTTTATTTTTCCCCCACTAATAAAGATTTTTTTTGGGAAGTATATGAGTGAAAATTAGGCCCACGAAGGCTAATTTCTTATATGCTTCGAACCCTGCCAAAACCATACACACCACATTTTAGCTACGCCAAAGCGATATATTTTAGTGAAACCAGAATGACACATTTTTAGGCCTAAACCTATGGGGAGGGGGGGGAGCAGTGGTCAATAACTTCTGAACCGCACCAGATACAGATGTGCTGTTTGTGGCATTTTAAGTGCCGTTGCAAAGCCACTTAAAACGCCACAAACTGCAAGTTTATCTGGCGCGGTTCAGAAGTTATTGAAAACATACAACCTAAAAAAAATACCGATTTCGAGTGCTCCATCTAACGATAAAATTGCAAATTAATAAAAAAAACTGAAAAGTGCCAAGTACTATAGTAGCAATCTGAAACACAGACAAACTGCTGCACCCTCTATGATTCGGAATCGAAACTAATTGTCACCAAGAAATTAATAAAATCGAAAAATGAAAGTGCTCAGTGCACCAAGTGCCATCTATTGAGAGTTTGAATAGCTGAAACATAGAGCCTGAAACATAGAGCTCCATCTATTGAGAGAGACAAAACAAACTGTAATACACACAGCAGTAAACCAAAAAAGTAAACCAAAAACGGAACTGTAAAACACACTGCAGTAAACCAAGTGCCATCTATTGAGAGTTTGAATAAAATACAGAGAATGAAAATGAAACTGAATGCTATGTGGAATAACTACAGCTGAAACATAGAGTTCATCTATTGAGAGATTTTGTAATACACCTTATAACTACAGCTGAAACATAGAGCTCAAAATCGAAAAATGAAAGTGCTCGGTGCACCAAGCGCCATCTATTGAGAGTTTGAATAGCTGAAACATAGAGTCTGAAACATAGATCTCCATCTATCCATGTGCTATCTATTGAGAGTTTGTCAGTAAACCAAGTGCCATTGAATAAAATACACAAAACACCGACTCACAAAAGACTGAAGGAACAAAACAAAAAATTTGATTTATTTGGTTTTATTAATCTGAGGACTGAAGCACAGTGCCACAGCCTTACTGTTGTTGAATTTCGTCCAACAGATTTTTGAATTCGCCTTCAATTTCTGGAATGTTTTGAAGGAGCGAATTCCATTCGGAAAAGGTTAGTTCCAACTGGGTTATGGGAACCATATTCCAATCAAAAGTGTAGAACACGAGTCGAGTAGCATCGCCGTTAAATTTTATTCTCAGTCTTTTATTTTCTTCAAAACGAACTGCATCAAACATTGAATCGAGAGCATTCACCAACAACGAATTGAAATGATGCAGCAGCACGGCTTTCGTTGATGGACTTAGGAACAACTGAATCACATTCTGAATCTGTTCAATGGTGCCCAAGGCCGCACTTTCATCGTCGCCTCCGCCAAAATGAGCTTTGTTGGCTCTACGTTTCAAAATTTCTTGTTTAAATCGCCATGTCTTTTTAACAAAACTTCCCACTCGTGGGCTTTCAAATCAATTTGGGACTGGCCCGAAGTTAAGTTGACGACAGCATTTTCGCCGAATGAAGTGACTTGAACGGAGGAGTTTGGCCCCAGGGTGAATACATTACCATCATTAATGGTTAGTTGTGGGCGCTTTTAATAATAAGAGGTATTAATTTTTTTTTTTTTGCTCTTATCTTTCAAGTTCGCAATGTACCTCTAACAAATAGTGACCAGTTGGAATGACTCCTGAATTGGAGACCAAATCGTGTTCCCAATTTGCAGTTCTATTGGCGCCCTGTCAAAGCTAACCACGGTGGCTGTTTCGCCAGCAATTTTATGAATCTTAACCGAATTAACTCCGACCTGCAAACTCACTTGGAAATGAATATTAATCCGTGAGGCAAGGGCTATTACTTTAGTTATGCGACCGACTTCGGAAAGCCGTGATGTACTGTTGGCCATTTTCTGACAACCATTTAAAATTGTCTCTCGTTTTTAAATTCAAACGAAAACAGTAGACGCGCCCGAGAACTTGTAATTCCCTCCTAATCCTATTTACTTGTCTGTCTACGTATTTCTTGGTTGCTGCATCGCTGTCACCGGATGGCTGACCCAAATTTACTAATTTCTTGACAGCCAAGCTTAAATTTCCATCAAAATCTTTACTCAAACCTATTTCAGATTTCATGTAGCCTAGAGTGACTACTTCGTTTTGACCCATGGGCACCCCGAGATCGACTATTCTGTTTCCAGCTAAACTCAAGTTCCCTTCATCATTTTTGGAGAAACCAAGTGTTTTTTCTAATGAATGTGACGGTAACAGCGTCTGAGTCAGAAATAGGAGGTGCTAGATTGGTAATTCTCTTTTGCCTGGTATTAAAATCAGTGTCTGGTCCACTCAAGAAATCTCCATTATGTGATGCCGTTTTGATCCGTTTTGCAGAGCTACCAAATTTATCAACGAAGCTCATATTTTTTCCTTCAAGTTATGAATAATTTGAAAAAAATTTTCACCCTGGAACAAACGTTGAATTATGTAGAAGCAATACTGGCCACACAGTACCTCTCTAGATTCTTGGATACGTCGGTGGTTGGATAGGAAGTTACCACCGAGATATCTTTTGACCTCGAGAGGAGGTTTTAAACCAAAAGAATCGAAATAAAAACAGCAGCTGGGCCCTCGACTGAAATAACACACCCAGTGGCTTCCTGGAGCTGACGAGTCCTGTAAATTGATGATGCCACTCTCTCCATTCAGTCACAGACGTTGAGGAAGGAGGTCGTTGCTGAACATGCCTCTGTAATTGGTGACACCTAATTTTTTGGCATATCTGTTTAAATCTATGTTAGTCAAAGCCCTGTTTAATGGGACACCTGCTTGAGATAAAAACCTCATCCAGGGTTTCGGTTTTTGGTAGTTTTTCTTTTTTTGACGTCTTTTTTTAAAGTTTTTTAAGTCCGGCTCCCTTCTTTCTATACGTGGCGAGTGCCTCCATGGCGGCATTATGCCGTTTCAATTCTTGCAGCTGCCTGGCGTTATTCCTGGCCGAGTTGACGACTCTGGAAATTCCAGCTGATGCTCCAGCTAAACCACTGATGGCACTCAACCCCGCCAGGGCAGGTAGGAGAGGAATTATGCCGCCAGTTTGATTACGAGAAAGTTTCAAGCTCAGTCCTCGACCTGCCTTGCGAGCCTTCAATACTTTACCGTGTAGCGTTTTAGTGAGTGGAAGCGTCATGTTCTCTCTCTTTAGCTGACAATTGGAAAGGCGGAAAGAAGGAACTTTGCCAGCTTTGACGTGTTTTAACATTTTTTGCTTTAGATGGGGAGTCAAAGAGACTGCTACATTTTTATACATGATTTTTCCTCTTTACAAAAAAAAAATAAAGCATCAATCATCATACCAAAACCTCGACTTTACTCCTGTCCAATTTCAAATACATTATTCTATCGCTAATGTCCAATGCTAAAGCTTTCGTATTTTGGGGGACGGCAGCCCTGAAGCGGATTTTTACTTGCAGATCTATAACTGACGAGGACAATCTCTCTGATTGTTTTGAGACGTCGAGGGCAACCAAGGGAAAATTTTTCGAGAAAGTATTGACTTCGTAAGCTGGTCCAGACGATTCCGACCCCAACCCGTAGTACTGCTTCCTAAAATCTACGATTACTTGATACAAGTTAGAGATGTTACCTTGTACAAAATTTACATTTAGATCGAGAAACGGGTTACGTTCGGAATTTAGCATTACGTGTACATCTGTAAAGCTGCAATGATCGAAGACTGCCGGATTTTTTTCGCTTCGTTGTCTCTGGCCGTCTGAAAACCTATTGCTATCCACCTCGGCCATTCAACAGCCGAAGTAGTAATCAATCTCCAAGTGCAACTGGTCGAGTGGGAAGGCCTAACTGGTCAGCGTACCAGTGTCTGAATGCGAGGGGGACGCTGATGCCAGAATCCCCCATGGTGTACAGTTTGTTTTTTCGACTGTCGGAGGGAATCACGTGCGGGAGGAACCAACTAATTTGGTCTAAGACTATCTTGCCGGCATCAACGCCCGACGCTCTGAATATAGCATTATCGTCCGACGATCAAATAATCACCAGTGTTTGTTGACAAGCATGTACAATTTTCGTATAGTCTTCGCAAAAGCCCAGTAAGTGGGACAATGGCACGGCGAAGGAAAAACTGCCTTTCGGGTTGCGGGCAAAGAGCACGTCTCTTTTGTGTTTCAAAATCAAATTCGCAGTATCGTCTGTTGAAGATGCATTATGGGAGTCCAAAATCCATCCTCTATTGGTCAGTTCCGCCTGTTGCTCCGGAGAGTAACTTACTAAGCCTTTAATGGTGCTTGCAAAACTGGGCATATTTAATTAGTCGACTGTCTTGTCGCCTATTTTATACTGTATCATGCTAAATAAATATGAGGCGGTGTTATTCACCAAAGCAATTTTATCTGTCACGGCGTATGCTGAACTGTCAGAACTGTTGACAAGTACGCCTTTCACGTGAATGTAGCTTTTGTGTGGGTGGGTGAATAAATCTTGGTTCTGAACCCTAATTCTTATTTCACTGTTGGGAGTATTCACGTTCGTACCCACTATTGGCCCGTACTCGTGATAATTGTAACTGACGACTGATTCGTCCAGTACGAATGGTTCTGTAAGGTTCAGATATTCCTCATTGCTCTCCATCTTTAGGCACTGATGACACTGTCTATGAAATTGACGTTTTCAGGACTCAGAAATTGTCGCCTTCTAGCTCTGAAATTCTCGTTGTTCCCCCCTTTAGCTCGTGGCAATGTTTCTCTCTTATAAGAGCCACCCAATTGGTTGTGGACTTTAGCTGAAGGTAGACTGGGAACAGTCGGTTTAATAATATTCTTATTATATTTCAACATTTTAGGTTTTTTATTTTTTTCGTAAGTGTAGTCTCATCGTTAATGTCTCACCTCTCAAATTAACAGGCCTGTTGGCCTGGTCGGTCAACCAAATTCTAATAGAGTAAACTACGTTTTTAGTAACGGGCAGATGTGAGGCAAAGAAACCATTTTATATCTCGGGGAGACGTTGGGGAAACCGAGTAGAGAGTCGGTTGGGTCGTTCTGTCGACGTATGAACCAGAGACCAAATCGCAATGAACCAGTATGCTATTCACGTTTAAAATATTCACGCCATGTGTTTTCTCGTGCCGACCGAAACTATAAATCTTGGCTTCGAAACCGAAAATCTTTGCTAAACTAGTTTGCTCTGAAAAGTCGACCTTCAGTCTCCGGTCAGTAATGTTCAGTTCGCACTTCAGAGTGTTTAAATTTCCTTCGATGAGAATGTAAGGCACGTTTTCTGAGTCGTTCCAGTGCTTGTTATCTTTCAGTTTTCTGTAAATGATTTTTACAATTTCGTCTAAGTCATAACAACCTTCTGTGACGATGATTTTAATCCAGGTGTTACCGTTGTCCGCGCTGTAAGTGAAAGAGTTGGTCACGTCCTGTATAACGTTAGGAATGGAGTTGTAAGTTTCCAGATTGACTAGAGCCAATTCGTGGGGCACCTTCCAATATCAGTGGAGAAGCAAAAGCAGTGTCAAAGTCGTTTTTTCTCACGAAAAAACGAGGGACATTCTTAGTTTAATACATTAACATCAACCAAATTTTCCGATCAGTTTGCGATTTTCGCTGTTGGACAGCAATGCTTTGCTCCGCATTTCTGTGAAAATGTGCACGAATTCTACGTCCAGAGAATACTGCCAGCCTCTGTTGAGGCTCCGAGGAGATTCAGTCTTTCGCACAAGTCATTCGGATCTCTATAGAACCGGTATCCTTTCCCTACAACCATGGCAGGTCTGCCCCAAACAGGTTTTATAAAAGTCGAGTACTTGAAACCGGCGCTGGACTTTAGTCTTCTCGTACTGTCGTCGTTGTTGTGATATATGGCTTTACTCCTCTTTAGAATATCGTGGTATTTAGGAGGCTAGCATCTCCGTCTAGGATTTTTCAACATAACCAATTGCCACAAATCGTCCATCCCTTCGTACTTTTTTCCTCCCACGATCAAGTCGACATCTTAAAATTGTACCTCCATTGCACCAATCATGTAACGTTTAGCCTCCGGGTCGTATTGAATGCCAAAAGTGGGGTCGGTCAGAGTCTCTCGAGTCGCAAACATGCTTAGATACTTGGTAGCTAGCGGACCGAGTCTGACTGCGGAATCGCCGAGTAAAGAGGCCTCTTCCATTTGTCTCCTACGAGCCCCTGGCGTGAGGGCAAGAGACATGTCGGATGGTGAGTCCGGTAATGCGCCCATGGAACTCGAGAGTCGTGTCCTGGCACCTGCGTGAAACTGTATTTCACCGTCGACACTATCTATATTCTCGTCTTCAGTATCGACGCGGCCTGTAGCCTCCTCCAGAGCTTTCTGAATATGCTATAACCGTTTCCCGTGATATTTATCTTGTTTCTTCTGTCCAGCCTCTAGAACCAACAGTTCCTTGATTTGTCGTTGACGCTGAGCTGAAGCCTCGCTCCCCTGTAGCATCTGCATTTTAGTCTGGTCTACTATAAGATCAACGACTGGTTTGAATATCTTTTGCAAATGTTCAGATTCTGTCTGCTTTTCCAGTTTTGTATTTTGAAATTTTTGCTTCAGACGCTTTTTTAGAGCCTCGTACTGATCGACCTCTTTCTGGGGTTTGCTTCTCTTATTTTTAGTTTTAGTAGACATGACGGTTTAGTACTTTATAAAATAAAGTTTAAGTCAACAAACGTTAATGTCAACAAAAACCTTCGGCAGACGATGTACGTTAATTTCAACAAAAACCTTCGGCAGACACGTCGTTGTTAGTCGAGCATTCTTCTATACCTTCGATCCAAGGGTTTAGTTTTATCAATGAGTAGGAATCCGTACGGAACAGAGTTCCAAACCTCACCACATATGCGACGAAACTCGTCGAAAATCATGTCACCACTAACGTAGTAATTGAAAACGTGTTTGAGGTTTGCTTCGTCTTGCCTGAAGATAATTATAATGTTGGAATTGCCTTGAATAACTCTCTTGGGTATCCTGCTGTAAGTTTGACATAAATAAAAGATCGAGGCGTCCGCGTGCCTGCCGTAGGCGAAGTTGCACTCGATTCTGTCTTGTTTCTCAATCATGAAATCGTCCAATAAAAATACCGATTTGCCACATGGCAGTTCTTGTGGTAGTGGGATATCTTCATTGTTGGAACAAAAGGTAGCTACGCCCGGACATATTTCCTCGAAAGCTCTACTTAGATGGAAATATTTGTTTTGAAATAAGGACTTGGAGTACACGCGCAGGCTGTCATAAGTCAACCAACCTGGATTGCAAATGAAATTTATAACTAAATTGGTCTTTTCACAACCGGCAGGGCCGCAAATGATGCACCTTACGTCCTCTGGAAAATTCAGTAAATTACCAGTCGATGGTCGTTTATTGACATCGGCTATGTCATAATTTAACACTTTCATCTTTCAGCTGCTTTAAGAAAAAATTGGTATTTTGATAAATTCTCTACAAAACTAGTATCTAAAATACCTTTTCATTCTCATTTTATAAATAAACAGAGATGTACTGCCTCAAATGCAAAAGAGTTACAGCCAGTAAAAATGTCAGGCACGTTGTGACTAAGAATTATAGACAACTGCTGAAGGGTGAGTGTAAAATGTGCGGCATGAGGAAAGCACAATTTCAGAAGAGCAGAGGCTCTGGATTGTTGAACAGCACGATAGACAATTTGCCCGTGGAACTTCACATTCCGGGATACAACTATTGCGGTCCCGGAGCAAAACTGGACAAGAGACTGAACAGAGGCGATGCTGCTATCAATTCTCTGGATGAGGCCTGCAAACAGCACGACATCGAATACTCTACCAAACCAGACTTGGAACGAAGGCACGAAGCTGATAGAAAGTTGGCCTCCGATGCAGTAAAAGTAGCAAAATCTAGCAAAACTGGTCTGAAATAGAAATTGGCAGCAGCTGCCGTAGCCGCAGCTATGAAAACCAAAGTAAAGTTGGGAATGGGAATTAAATAAAAAGATCAAATGGAAACTTTAGTGGAGGAGCTGCACAAGCCAGCTAGGTGGCACTTTCCGAGGAGGTGCGTTATTAGCTACGGGATAGGTGATTTAGTTCAAGCAGACCTGGTCGAGATGATACCTTACTCGGAAGAAAACGAAAATTTCAAATACTTGCTGACTGCCATCGATGTATTCTCTAAATACACTTGGGCCGTCCCTGTAAATTCAAAGAATGCTGAGGATGTCACCGCGGCTTTTACCGAGGTATTAAACACGATGTCTAATCCCATTAAAAATCTTCAAACTGGTTAAAGGAAGGAATATTATAATAAAGATTTTGCAGCACTCACGAAATGCCACAAAATAAACCACTATTCGACCAAGTCAGAACTCAAGGCAAGCGTAGTAGAACGCCTAAATCGTACATTGAAAAGTATTCGTTTGGAAACGGTTCACTCTGCGAGGTAATCACAAGTGGATAGACATAATAGATAAAGTTGTCAAAGATTACAACGACAGAGTTTATTCTGCCATTAAAATGAAACCATCCGAAGTAACTAAACGCGATGAACCGGAGATCAGAAACATATTGCTGAAAAAGAGCCCTTCCAAAAAGAAGAAGAATAGTTTCAAAGCCGACTTGCTACAGGTTGGTCGACCAACTGGGTAGTAAAATCGAAGGCACTTTTTACGAGCAAGAGTTGCAGAAAGGTAACGTGCTGGATCTGATTTTAGTTGAAGAGATTCTGAAGACTAAAAAAGTGGGAAAACTCCTTACCTCGTCAGGTGGAAAGGGTACGACGAGCGTTTCGACAGTTGTCTTGATGAAAAGCCAGTTGTTCTAGGAAAATAACAAAAAAATAACAAATTTTTCCTCTTTTATTTATATTATTAAACTGAGATCAGGACGTTGAAATTATTGTTGTTCATGTTATTTATATTATTAAATAGAAACATTCAGTTGGAGCAATGGAAAAAACAAACTTTACCTGCGTTTACTACGCTCAAACGTATCCTACCCGAGAAAGATTGATACAACACTTCGTAGAGACACACAGGAATAGTTACCCACCCGAATGCGATTGCTTCGAGAGGGAGTTGGGCTGTAGAGACGATCCCATCCTCTGTGACCAAGGACTCGAGCACCGAAAGTTCAAGAAAGCTGTGCAAGCTGTAGACCCGTTATACCTTTTAATGTTGATGTGAAGAGGTACACAAGCTCTACTGTGCGAATGTCTCCGGCAATTGGTGACTTGCAGAGCTCAAATTGGTTTAGGAGTGAGTTTTGTTAGAAATGGCCAAGAAATACGAACTGGATTTCAGTCCCGCTACTCCCCAATCTATAATCCATTAGATATTCCCAAGTTACTGGACGCAGCTTATGCTAAAATCCAACGTTCCATCGACGAATTCGTCGAAAGAGGGAGTGGTTGGGTGATAAATCGCTCCTACGAACTCACAATCCGAGTACCAAAAATCGACCCGCTCAGACCGGGCTCTTACATTCCTCTGCCGCAAAATTAAAAAAGAAGTGGAAGTGTGTAGTCAATGTTCAACATTTCTCAGACCAGAAGTGCTTCTTGTATTCAATTCTGGCTGCCAAACACAAATTAAGCATGGTGAATCCGAAAAAATATGAAGTATATGTGAGAACGGTATATTGTTCGATGCTGGACTTTCCATCGCGGCTGGATAACATTGACGCATTCGAGATGGCCTACAAAGATTTATCAATCAATGTGATTGCTTATACCAAAGATAATGGCTTGTATTCCCTTCGTGTGAGTACGAATTTTAAAGGCCAACTGGTAAATCCTCTTTTAATTGCCGATGAGTCGACAAATTTTCACTACTGCGCCATCGTGGATTGTGACCAATTTCTCCAACACCAGGGATCAGGAAGCAACCCGAAATATTACTATCGAAATTGTTTCGCCGCTTATGGAAAGGCATCGCTGAGAGACAAACACAAACTGGACTGTATAAGAACCAATCCGTCACCTCACGCGCTCAAATTCTTAAAACCGGGCGAAAACATTTTGAAGTTTGAAGCTCTCAATAGAAGAAATATTCACCCCAAAATCGTATACGCCGATTTCGAGTGCCTTCTGAAACCCATTCCTTCCTCTAACAGCTCCGGGAAGAAAATCAACCACCATAAAACCTTGCAGCTTCGGCTACGTCGTGGTGGGGTCTGGAAACTTTAAAAAAGCTGCTTATTACCTGGGAGAGGATGCCGTTGAACAATTCCTCGATCAGTTGGTGATTGAAGCGCGCGAGTACGATGACACATTAAAAAGAGTCCAACCACTATGTCTCACTCCGGTCCAAGAGGCTAATTTTAACCACGCTGTAGACGACAAAGTCTGACAAAAGACGACAAAGTCCGGAATCACTGCCACGTTACCGGCCAGTACAGAGGAGCTTCTCACTCGAGTTGTAATCTGAATGCTTGAGAGCGTACCACGATCCCCGTGGTATTTCCCTGCCTCGAAGGTTATGATATGCATCTACTGGTAAGAGCGGTGCACAAGTTTCCGAAAAAAGTAGAAGTCCTCACGAGAAATACAGAAAGGTTTATGAGCATGACCATCAACGTTGAAACGGGATGGCATGAAGCGAAAAAAAAGAAAAGGTGCATTCGGCTTAGGTTTATAGACAGTTTTAATTCTCTCCTCTTTGCTAAAAACTCTGGAGGAAAGACATAAACGTGATTACGAGTTTAGGAAGGTGAAGGAGTTCTTCAATGCTGGTGGGAAGGACAAATGGTTCCTTCCCGATGTCGAGGAAGAGACTGCCGTGGATCTGTTAACCCGTCAGGGATACTACCCTTACGAAAACGTTTCCAGCATGAGTGTGTTCTAAGAGGAGTCTTTACCACCGAAAGAAGACTTTTATTCCAAACTCAAAAGAAGAAGGCCTAACTGACGAACAATACGATCACGCCAAAAAGATTTAGAGTATGCTGAAAAATAAAAAGTTTTCCTCTTACCACAAAATGTATCAGCTGACCGACTGTCTGCTTTTGGCAGACATTTTCGAAAAATTCCGCATGATCTGCTTGCGAGACCACGACATAGATCCGTGCTATTACGTCTCCACCCCAGGGTTTAGCTGGGCAGCAGCTTTAAAGATGACCAAGGCAGAGCTGGAACTATTTACTCACTCTAGCAAACATAACTTCATCTTGTCGTGAATACGGGGCGAAGTTAGCTTCATTAGTCGAAGGTTCGCGGAGGCCAACAACCCGTACATTCCCGAAACATACGATCCAACAAAACCTAACAAGTACGTCATTGATTGGGATGTCAATAGCGCTTATGGCTGGGCCATGAGCCAGCTGCTGCCTTACAACGGCTTTAGGTATTTGACTAAAGATGAGATTCGAACTTTCTACGTGACTAAGATAGCAGACACGTCGTCGGTAGGATACATTCTGGAAGTAGATCTGGACTACCCAATTGAAACCGAAAACGTGTATGCGGACATGACTAAAAACATGAGTAGATTCGACACTAGCAAATAAGATCCTCAACACCCACAGTTCTGCAACGTCAACAAGCAAGTGTTGGGAAAGAAGAAAGATGCCACGAAGAGTTTGTGGGGTTGAGTAGCAAGATGTATTCGCTCGTGACCTCCCAAAGCGAAATGAAAAAAGCGAAGGGAATTTCTAAGAGATTCGTGGAAAAACACTTAAGCCACGAAGATTATAGGGCGACTCTCCATTCGAACCCCGAACAAAGAGGGAGTTGGTACAAGATCGCCAGTGACAGCCTGACCATGACCGTGTGAATAAATCTCTACTGGCAGCCTACGACGACAAAAGATTCCTCGTAAACGAAGTAGAACTTTTGCAATCGAACATCGTGCCATCAAATATATTTCTTACCACGAGGATGATGACTACGATGGGGATGGCTATCATTATGATTTGCTCATGGAGTCTTCATCCGATGACGGAGTATGGACAGGTATGTCCGACGATGTAATCAGCGATGAAGAGGCGGAAACACGGTGGAACGGCGATGAAGTGGAACAGAGGATAAAAGAAGTAGCAAAAGTAGCAAGTCGGCAAAAGTCGGCAAAATTTAATCATGTGTGGGTTAGAGAAATTACACGGCTAAAGTTAGCCTTTCTTGCAAATTTTCTCTACAGATTTGTGTGTACAATTTAAAAAATGGAACTAAATATTTCTGACAATCCGACTATCCGACTATTATTTAGCATATTAACTGACTGTCCGACTAACTTACGGCTAAAGGTGGGGTGACCTTATCTGAGAAAGCATGGTTTGATCTAGCTTAATCCCTTCAACTCTCCCTTCGTATTTCGGTTTCCGTAAGTTGACCTTGACTGCATATTAAGACAGAGTGAGAAATCGGGAATTCGTTGCTTTTCAATAAAATATTTCCTTTGGCTGAAAGAGGAAATAATTATGGAAAATCCCCCCCCCCCCCGATCAACCTGTTGGAAACTCACTGTCGGCAAACCTACAACAGTCAGTAAGTCATTCGTTCTCATTTACACGACCGTCAAAATGAGTGCGGGCAATTTTGGTACGGGTAGAAAACCAAGAATGCGTTTTAAGTTGGAGTGCACTGCATGTAGTTTTGACAACGATTACCGTAACAAGCATGAAAAGCATTGCCATGGCGGCAGAACGGTCCAAGTCAGACAAACTGATGCTCTGTCAAACCCCTTCGAGTTAGATGGAGCAGAAAAAAGGTGAGGTAGTCAAAAATTTTTTCAACCTTAAACCGTTGGATACAAGTTATAATTTGTTCTAATTATAGCCGAATCAGTTAGTTTAACAACCAACCAAGCAATTAGGTATTGAATATAAAAAAAATACGAAGCGAACACTAACAGCTACCCTAGAATAAAAAAACTTTTGACCAAAAAAAAATTCATAAAACATTTGCCGACTCTAGCTAAAAAAAATGTTTGAACGTTAAAAGATTGTTTGTTGAATACTGCAAAATAAGGTTTCTACAGTTTGCTCGCATCACATACGGAGAACTATCTCAACGATAGGCTTGGTTAAAATACCGAATTTATATTCATAGCTCTGCATTGCTGCTAAAAGAAGCAGCTTTCGTGGAATGCCGACTTACAGTAAATTATTCTTGAGTTATATCGTGACATTCGAAAACAGTAAAATTTCTTCTCTGCATGCTGTTAAGTTGAAAATGGTCATAATAATATAAAGGTTGAATGAACAAAAAAGACTGATTGGTGCTAGACTACAGAAACGAAACAAGGTCCTATTTTTAAAAAATAAATCACAACCTTTTCATACTTAAAAAACTAGCAGTATGTTATATATGCAGGATCCACCAGTCTTCTAAAGACACCGTTAGGTCCAAAGCCCCCCCCCCCCCAGCAAATTCAAGCAAATTTTGAAAGAAAAGTAGGTAAATTTTGCCTCTCTGCCCCTCCAACAAAATGCCCTACGCTACGCCCCGGTTGAAAATATCGAGGCTCGAGAAGCCGAGATGAGGAGATGCAGATGAGGAAGAGTAGGCAGTTGAAAGTGCAAAATACAGAAGAATGGAAGAAGAGAGCCAGGGCTAAACGAAGACGGTCAGATAGGGCGAGGCACGCCACACTAACTCCTACCCAGAAATAGAAAAAACAAGCTGCGGAAAAAGACCGACGAGCGAGAATGACTGAAGAGGAGAAAATAGTGTTCAGGAAAAAGAAGGTTGGCTCAAACAGAGCGAAGAGAGAAAAAGAAACGAATGGCTCGGTGATGGCAGGCTGTAATAATGTTTTTGTTGCTTAAAATAATTTTGATTTGTAATAATGTTTTGTTGTATAAAATAATTTTGATCTGTAATAATGATTGTTGAATAAAATATTTTTTTTTTTATTAAAGAACAAACTGTACGATACATTCTCATCATGGATGCCCCTAGCGGTTATTTTATGCTGAGTAAATACCTCAATGTCACGATTGAAAGCGGACCAACTCTCGTTTTTAACAAACAAGCTGGGCTTACCACAGAGTTGAAACTCAATTCGTTCGAATGGACTTACCTGTACCGACTGGGTGAAAAGATTAACAAGTCTGTACTCAATAAGTGGAGGGAGAAATTGCAGCCTAAAGATGAAGAAGAAAATACGTTTGCCTGGAAAGGTTGGGAAAGTACAGACGAGGGTCTATGGAAAAGCGTTACGGTTCCCAGTTCGAAACAGGTCGTTGAGCCGTTCATCGAAATAGCCGGAGAAGTGTTAATTGAGCAATTGGAGCTGTCTGTACACGAAAAACATATGCTGGCAATAATGTTGGAACTGTCCAAACTCACAGCAGAAACAAAATGAAATTCTTGTAGGATTTTAAAATGAAAGAGCTTCGTGTTGGAGAGGAGAAAAGAATCAGAGTACGATTTACAAATGACGACAAGCAAGTGCACTTTGTGGAATGCGGCCCTAAAACAACGGCGGTGGTTACTTTGTTGCAACTTTCGTTTACGGAATGGTCCGAGCTCTACAAACACTTCGCGAGCATCGATAAACTCATGGGGAAAGTTTCCGAAGGGGGAGAAAACGAATAACGGATACTGACTGCAGTACAACCAGCCCGGAACAAAATAAAAAAATTTTCCCCCGAGCACAGCC
This sequence comes from Lithobius niger, assembly GCA_023313725.1. Classification (NCBI taxonomy): domain Eukaryota; kingdom Metazoa; phylum Arthropoda; class Chilopoda; order Lithobiomorpha; family Lithobiidae; genus Lithobius; species Lithobius niger. The sequence goes on along the minus strand of JAHWFP010005231.1, from coordinate 32,857 downwards.
CCTTGTAGGTACGTGTATTATTCACTTAGTTTCGAAAAGGTTTTGTAGGTCTCGTTGAAGGCATAGCCAGTATGGTAGTAGGTCTGTTTGAGTAGCCCTGGCTTCGATAACAATAGAATACAATGCTTTTCATAGAAGTCCGTCGTCGTAGTGAATTGCCTCTACTAACGAGATTGAACTCGTCTAATTGGTGGTAAGTTTAATGCATCATTAACATCGTCTCTGGTATCAATGGTATCGGTACGATCCGATTCCGAATCCGTTTCATCTGTAGTTGTGTCAGTATTATCCAGATTTAGGGTGCTGACTGAACCGTCAGTGAATTCTACAAAATTGTCTCGATTTGAGGGCCTTCTAATTGGTCTACCCCTTGAAGAACCTGAACAGTGCCTCTAGCACGGTTTTGTCTAGTTCTAGACATGATTTAATACTAGATTTTAACCTGATATTAGCTACAAACCTTATTTAACCCAATTTTTCAAATACTAGTACACAAAAAAAAATCACTGCAATTTGCAACTCGAAACACTGAAAATTCGTTTAAACATGGAAAATAATAACTTTATGTAGCAGCTAACACATGGTGTAGTTCATGAACTACTAGCACAAATAATTTTTTCCTATAGTGGAAAATAAACCAGGTTAAATAACACTTGATTTAGGCCTATAAATTGTCAAAATCACCAAAATGTCTAATTTCTGGTTTAAAAGATTATGTGGTGTATTTAAATACAGTTTTTTTTCTTAAAATACACATAATATTCAATACTGAAAGTATTTTGCAGTAGCCAATATGCCAATCTGTTATTTATCACAAAATAACCACTAAAATCCAGCAAAATCAACAATGTTCCTTTTCAACAAAGCTTATAAACACTATGCCTCGTGAAGGTACGCTACTAAATTTTCCATCAATCTTAGTGCAAAACTGTTTGTAAACAAACTAATGACTAACGATCGTTACTTCCCTCCGAACAATTTATTTCCGAACTAAAATCAAGTTTAAACACTATGAAATACCATGATTTCAAAAACAACTGAATACTTAAAAAAAATTTCTACTATTTATGTCTTCGGAAAATTTTACACTTATGAAACCATTGTAATGATCTATCCCAAAATAAACCATTATTGTCAGGATAGCTCAGTTGTATTCAACCTAAATATAACACATAAATATTGCACTGGAAATATGAGGCGTAATGATAAACGACAATTCAACAACAATCTGGGCCTTTAATCGACTCTCCCTTGTACACAATATTGACCCCACAATGGTCAATTAAATCGAGTTATAATAATACTAATTCGAATCGGTTTGATTACATTAAATCACAAACAGTTGGCGATTGGCATTCTTACTACGATTGAAATGGGAATAATTCCTAATAAGGATCGTTAAATAATGATGGGCTTTAAAGGGCTAAGCGTATCACTTTAACTACCGTTCAAGTACAACAATCGTTGTTACAATTACTGAAATGATACTTATCTCGCATGAAGCTTGGCCGTAGCTAACGCTTGGTCACTCGGCTTCCCGTCTCCCGGCTCTTTAGTCGGGCACGCGGCACGGCTTGGTCCATCCGTGAATAGCAGGATTCAGAAAATGGTAGCGACGTGTAAACCTTAAAATGTCGAATGATAATGCTACATTCCTGAAGTCCGTTTAAATACTAGTGCATTATCGCCTAGCAATCTAGTGATTTATTGTAGTGCCCTTTAGAAATTGCGTGGCCTGTCAGTTCAGGTCCTAATTCCAATTTAGGGACCACTGTACTTGTCAAGCATTGTCTTGTCATATTTGAGGTGCATCAGCTGATTCTCTGTATTGTGCGCTTTAGTACCTCGTTGACTTAATGAGATGTCATCTGCACACCTTCGTGCAATTGATTAATTGTCGTGTTTAGGAGAATGATCGTTCATGGATGACGATCTAAACTAATTGGAATTCCTTCCAGAAATTCTATGCTTCGCTGATCATGTCGTAAATAATGTCGTAGTTAGAAATGCCATCTTCTCAACTTAACAATAGCTGTAATTACGCTGGTTCAATTTACAAAGGAATGTACACTGTTCCGGTCTTTTTTGAAAAGTGCCCCCTGTGTGTATTAGTCACTGAGGCCATTTAAGTCTAGCATGAGTAATATTTGATTCATGCATTTAATAATGTATATTTATGAAAATGTGCGTATAATTAATTAGCTGTATTGTTTCTGTTATAAAGACTAATTAGGATTAATTAAAACCCTAACATTTGAGTTAAAACTTTGGGTAAGTTTTATTATATAAAACACACAAATATTAAATGTGGTTTACAATTTAATTATTTTACACAACATTAGTAATTTTGAATTAAAACTTCGTTTCTAAAGGGACAAGTTGCTTTGAACTTCAACAAATGGCTTTACATCTAGACACACGCTAGTATGTCACGCCAAGTTAGGCAACAAACATCACATCAATTTAATTGTCGAGGTTGTAAACCATTGTAGCGTGACGCCATTGCGTCAGTGTCTTAGATCTTGAAGCATAGTTGGGCACATTTCAGGTATTTGGGGAAAAATAATAATGCGGTACCAAAGCTTAAATTGTGTTGAAATCCAGAGCAATGACCCACCTGACAAAAATTAACTAGTGTTTGAATGCCAGCTATGCTGTTTTCAATGCAAAATCTGCCCCTCAATAAAGCCTCAACTCCATTTACACGAGACCATCAAACAAGCTAGCCACGCTACACGGACTAGCGTGCCGTTTTCCTCGCTAGCTAGCCCGGCTAGTTCTCGCTACTCGCTCCTCAAATTCCATTCAAGCGAGCATTTAAGCCACTTGGCTACACTGCGGTACAATAGCGTGACTCTGATTGGCTCTGAGTGGCTCTAAAATGAAGCATATTTTTGCTCATAGCCAATTGCTGCAAGACTTTCAGATTCATACAACAGCATTTTCGGAATCAGTGGATTATTCTCTAATTTATCATAACGAACGCAAGTTTCCCAACTTTTGTGAGAAATGAACGATCGTTTTTAGCGGTGAGTTAGCTCTGCGGCCTGTGGCCTGTTTTGATCGGAGACGAACAATAGAGCGACTTGAACCTAGTCTGCCTGCCATTTCATGGCCCCGATTATTAAATGCATTCCTATCTAAGTGCAGATTCATTTTGTTTGTCTAACAATTAAAATATTTAGCTACTCTGAGTGACGAACCGATTGAGTACAGGGATACGCAACGGCTTGTTTATGGCGCCATATTGCCTGAAACGTCATCAACTCCCTCTTCCTGATTGGCTGGCAGCAGAGCGAGCCGAGCGAGGTGGCCTCGCTAGCCAAAAGATTCTGGGTCGAGTAGACACGCGCGAGACGGCCTCACTTGCCTTGGCGAAACGTTGTAGCTCGCATATCGCGTATATAGAGTTTGCTGCGCTAGCCCACGCTTTGCAGCTTTGGTCTCGCGTTATTCGCTAGCGGGCTGGTCTTGTGTAAATGGAGTTTGTGCTTAACGTTCAAAATGTGTTGCTACCTAGCTAGCTAGCTAGTCCGCTCATGTTAAATCCCATAGGGTGATTATTCATCGATTCCGAGATAACGTGAAGGCTTCCAGCTATGAAATTGGACGAATGGATGCAGTACAATATGAACTGCGTACCTTTTATGGTTTGGAGCCTGGGGGCGTAACAGGGATGGAGTGGAGGGCGCGTAAGTACAAAAATATTGTTATAACCATTGTCCATTGCTAGTATTGTCGGCATCGTCTCTCATTGGATGGCCACAGTTCCGACAATTAGAACGTGTATACTGACGTACGTGCACTAGTGTATCACGATAAATCTAAACAACGTTGCAAAGAAATTGTATTCACGTCCAATTCACGAAAAATAAACCAAGTGTAAAAACAAAGCAGAATAAACAAAGCCAAAAACTGGTAAGGAGGCCACCAAGTTGAGAGTGCTTCAGCCCTTCAAAGGAGTGATCTCAACACACCAAAACTAACTAAATACAACAAATTACAACAAAATTAAAACCAAACCAAAAGCCAATAAAGAGGTGACTAAGTTGAGACTGGTCCGGCCTATAGGCAAAAGGTAGTAGCAAATTGTTGAAAACCAATTTCTTGTTGACGTGGCACTTTATTACTCATCTGCATGGTAGTGGAGTTGAGTCAATACACAATTAAAAAAAAAGGGGTGATATCACATCAAAAACCAAAACTGCTAAAAGGGGCCGCCAAGTTCTGAATGGTTCAGCCCTTCAAAGGAGTGATTTCAACACACCAAAACATTCGTCAACTTAATCGCACCGAATAATACTTTGGACGTTAAATGAAAACTTGAACATTGCTACCGAAAGCAGCAATGTTCTAGTTTTTATTTAACCTTCGAATCATTAAGTGGTGCGATTAACTTGGCAAATGTTTTGGTGTGTTGATATCAACTCCTTTGAAGGGCCGAACCATTCGGAACTTAGCGGCCCCTTTTACCAGTTTTGGGTTTTGATATGTTAAAGCTTACAGGATTTTTACATAAAATCGGCAAAGTGCAACAATAAAAGTTTCTTAGCGTTACATACAAATTTCGATTAAGAATCAAAGTTTTTGGCATCTTAATTAAAAGATGTTACTAAGGCAAGTATCCTGCAGTACCTTAATAATCCAATTTACTTTCCAATCAACCTGTAAGTGTTAGGGTTCTACCATAGAAAGACCTAGTTGCTTCTGTAATGTCTTACGTGATTCAGTAAATTATTTTAAGTTAGCTTACCACCTTGGGTTAAGATAAAATTGGGGGAAAAAATTCAAGGTTTTTAGGAAGTGATTCAAGAACACTCAAGTCATAATGGAGGGTTGATCAAGAATGCCGATGGCCTAACTCCATTAAACTCGCGACAACAGCCTTGTCGAAATTTAAATTAAAAGTTCATAAACAGATTTAGATTGGGATGTTCTAAAAGTTTTCCTGAGTTTTAAGTTTAAAACTTCTACAACTTCTACATGACGCCCGGCATGGCGACATTAGGCAGGGCATCTCGATCCCCTTTTCGTAGTGAAGACCTTCTGGCTGGAGAAACCGCGGACGTCCGCGATTACTTCGCGAAAATCAAGCAGGTAGAGAAACTGACAGTCTGAGAGGCAAATTTGTGCTAAAGCCATGCCGTGTGAAATGGGCAATTAGGAGCTTTGGATCGGTTCTCATTTGGCTGTAGAGGGGAGAACTCTCTGATTGGTTAAAGGTGCTGAGCCCTGAATGGCTGAAAAAACGACCGCTGGAGCCGTTTAGGATGGAAGTGTTATGGAAGGCAATTGATTAGTCTCATGGGAATGGCTTTTAAAGTTCAAAAGTTAGACTAGAACTATGGGCTTAATATTCACACTATTAATTGAAGGATAGTGTCAAATTGAAGCTAGAACAAATGTCACTGCTAGGATCATGTCGAGAATGCCAAACTTAGACAAATTTTTTCGTAAACAGCGATGTTAGACGTCATTACTATTGAAGGATTGCCAGGATCGTTAGTAGACTTTGATCCCATGGGCTGGCGGCTGTCAGTTGGTTTGAGATTTCACCTGTACCGACACCGTGGCACCGTCTTATCTCAACCAGACTTCCGTGGAGCCTTTGAGCGCCGCCTCCACCGCCGAAGCCAAGAAGAAAGCCAAGTACGATTACTTGGATAACCGGTACTTCTTTTGCCTTGTGGCTGTTGAGACTCTGGGGTCCTTTGGTCGGGATGGCCTGGGCCTGATCCAGGGCCACTGGATTACCAGGGCCACTGGAGAGAAGACGTCTACTGCTTTCCTTCTCCAACGTATCAGGGTGGCTGTTCAACGGGGGAACGCCGCTTCAATCATGAACACCATTCCTACTAGTGCCTCCCTCGACGAATACATTAGCGTGCTCTAAGTGTTTTCGTCGACCCGTGCGTGCCTTTGTGGGGGATTTTGCCTTTACTTTTCAAGTGCAAAGTGAGTGCTGCTGCGTTTTCTAATTTGGGAATGGAATTTAGCGAATTTGTTTTATGCCTACCTTCGTGTTTGATTGTTCCTGAATTACCTTTTCATTTTTTCATTTTCTTGTACATTTTTCGGAGTCCGTTGTGTAATTTTTGCTGTTGTTGATATAAATAAAAAGCTATGTTAGTAGACTTAACAAAAAGGTTAAATAAACAAGTTAAAGTTTTACTAAAGAAATGCTGTAGTGCATAACTAGAATTGGGAAGGTTTTTAGAAGCATCTAAGTTCTTTTTAGGTTAGAGTTTTCATAATACAAAATCGTAACCTGGCCAGAGCCACAACAAGTAAGAAAAAAAACTGCACGCACTAAAAGAAATGCAGATGTCTGAACATGTAATAGTATAAGACTTGAGCACTGTAATACTTTATTCCCCCAGCACATACACTATAAGCTTGGACTTTTTGTCCCGAAGAAAAAAGAATTCAATCAAAATATTTACAACGAATGTACAAGTGAGTTGCGAAAATGGTCGACGTCTTTGTTATGTGCACTAACGCTGATTTTGGAGAGTTTTTCTAAATTACATAAAAACTAATTGGGTTGGAATTTTCCAATTCTGTTTGCACAAAAATAAAGGTAGAGTTCAGGGCTATTAAGAGAATTTTACTTTGGTCGATTTGGTCCATTTTCAAGGATATGGCAGGAGAAGGAGTTAACGTGGTTAGGGCGATAGGCCTAAATCGGCCCAGTGCTTACGGGAGCGCAAATAAAAAAAATTGGTTTCCCAGAATTGTTGATTTTTGGGGTCTGATAGCCTACCCAATCAAAATTTTGGCATATCGCCTTTACATAAGTACTGGCTTTCAAGTCAGTGCTTAAGGAAACAAATATACTCAACTATGATACCAAATTCTTGCTCAAGACGTGACCCCTTACTCAAGCTCAGACTTAAGGTTGGGAAAGAAGCAATGTGGTACGGCTGTTAATTCGCCCGAACGCTCCTTTTTTTCAATTGGTTGTTATAGGGATTCTCGTGTTCAAAGTGCGCTTGCGAGCCCTCTAATAGCCCGAAATGAACATTCTTTGGATTTTCTGAAAGGTGGGGATCTATCCTTTCCACCAATCCTAAAAAAATGTTTATCTTAGCCAGAGATAATGGGCGTATGGTGATACGCCCATTAAAGAGTGAATATATAATGGCGTAGCGGTGAAAATGTATGGTGATTTTCTAATTCAAAGTGCTTTTGTGAGCCCTCTAATAGCCCAAAACAGATATGCTTACGATTTTCTGAAAGGTGGGGATTTTTTCCATCAATTCTAACCGAAATTGTTTAGCTTAGATAGGGACCGACCTATGCCCATTAATGGTGAAGAGGTAATGACTTAGTGGTGAAAGCGTATGGTGATTTTCGAATTCAAAGTGCTCTTGCGAGCCCTCTAATAGCCCAAAATTGACATGCTTAAGATTTCTGAAAGGTGGGGATCTATTCTTTCTGTTAATCCTAATTGAAATTATTGCGCTTAGATAGGGACCATCCTACGCCTATTTAAAGGTGTAGCTGTAACTGGTGTAGCAGCTAGTTTCACTTTCAAAGTGCCATTGTAATGCTCTTATTTGTATTTGTATCTAATCTAAACAATTTAGGTTAGATAGATTCTCACCTTTCATAAAACCAGTGGCGTAAATAAATATTTTTTTCATGCCCCCATTTAACGCCAGCTTCAGCAGTGTAAGAATAACTCCAGATTGGGGGCATATTTTAAAGTACTTAGCTGATACGTTTTTTTGTTACAAACTTTTTTAGTGAAGTTGTCTTCAGCCGCAGCCTCCCCCCACCCACTCGTCCACGCCACTTCCTGTATAGTACAAAAAACAATAAACCAAGATTAGTGCCTGGCCGTGTAGCAGCCTCACACCCCCTCCCCCAAATTGGTTTACCATTGAGACTGGTGAGTGATCAGCTTGTTAAAAATTTAGAGAAGGAATTGAATGAGTACTTGAACTTTGTTAACACTGATAATTTGCAACCAATCAAGGCGCTAGTATGTCGCCTGCCAAGATAAACAATAACATCCACATAAAATATACATATATATGTGGGCATGGCGACCACTAGACTCGTTGTGTCTTTACAGCTAAGGTAATTTGGCTGTTTTCAGCCATCTGAGGATAAATAACAATGCGACAGAAAAGGCTCAAACTTGTTTGATTGGCTGACTTTGGTCGCCTGACACCATAAAAGTCACTGTTAGTGACACATCTTAAAGTTTTCTTGTCGAAAAAATGACGTGAATAACGCCGATATTTGCCTAACTACTACCAAGAATTTATAAGCTTGGGGAGGAGAATTTGTAACTCTAAAAAGTCCCCATTGCAACGTGTTAGATCTTTTCCAATTAGTTCCATCAGAGTTTTCAGAGGGTGCCACGTGTTCTATCTTGTAATTTTTGCTCATTTTTCACCCCAAATCTAAAGTAAACTAAATTACAACTAATCTAAACTAAATAATAATTAAATACAAGCTAGTTTCGTTTAGGTTAGTTTGTTTATCGGCTCAAAATTGAGTATAAATTCCCACATAAAACTCATGGAGCCCTCTATAAACTCAGACGGAACTAATAGAATAGGATCTAAGACGTTTCAGTATGGGTCTCAGTCACAAATTCTCCTCCCAAACCCAATAAATTCTTGCTACTACTGACTACTGTAATGCTTTTTTTGTATTACGAAAATAAATTCTTCCATGCGGTGAATAAAGCTGGTTCTTAGCTCATTTTGAAGGTATTGATCTGGAGATACACCCTTTTCATAAGGCCTCTACTATTTGGTCAAGTGAGTCAGGGGTTAAGGACCTCTAAACGACCAAATTGATTGATTCACGTTGTTTTAAACATTATTATTATGCAACAATGCCAAGCTGAACATTAAATAAATCCATGCGTTTGCAAGGAGATACTACAGTACTAATAAGAAATTAGTAAACAAAAACGAACTCGTTTGATGTAAGGTAAGGTTTTACTGATCCGAAGTCAAAACAGCAAAGGAACACAAATAAACTTTCCTGTAAAGTTTCAGATACTGCAGTGTTGCTGTACTATTTAGTGCACATGAAATCTTACTGCTATATTCAAATGTTTTTACTATTTTTACTTTTGCTCACGATAAATCAGCTAATGATTGGTGCATTCTACTTGGCAAAACGACATCGCTGAAAAATGTTGAAAAACTAATCGTATTTGTGTGCTTAGCACGGCGCTGGCGGTAATTTAGGGTTCGTGCGAGTCCTTGAAAACTTGGAAATGTCCTGGAAAGAAATAATGAAATTCCTTGCCTGGAAAAGTGCTTGAAAATCTTGAAAAATTATGTGTCATAAGTAGGGTAGTGAACGAAAAGTAAGTGACTGAAGAACACTGAAAAATGTTGCCAAGAAAGTAGTCGAGTGTGTGGCCTTACATTATGCTTCCTTTGTTTGGGCATGAAAAGTTTAGAAATTTTTTCTCTGGCTTTAATTATATTTACGGGTATGATGGTTGGATACAGCAGTAAGGTTTCACGTGGACTAAACAGTACAGCAACACTGCAGTATCTGAAACCTTACAGGAAAGTTTGTGTTCCTTTGCTGTTTTGACTTCGGATCAGTTAAACTTTACCTTAAGCATCAAACGAGTTCGTTTTTGTTTACTAATTCGTACTACTTTGGTGTACCATGCAGTTTAGATTAGCTTGTTTTCATGTATTGTATCTTTGTCAATTACGGTTTGCGCAAACTAATAGAAACAAACCCTTTAATCTTCAGTCGACGTCTTGCTCCTGGCGTTTGCTGATTGACATTGTTGAATAATAACACCGTTTAAAACAATGTAAAACAATCACTCTGGTAGTTTAGAGCTCCCTAACCCCTGAACCACTTGAAAACAATTAGAAAAGGCCTTATGGAAAGGGCACATCTACAGAGAAATAGCTGTAAATGAGCTAAGAACTAGCGATCTAGGACAAATAGTTTGATCTGTAGAGAGCATATATAGTAGAAACGTGACGTGCCAGCAAGAAGTCCAACAAGCAAAAATGAAAATCACGATTCCAGCTCAAGTCCAGCTCTCCGATGTGTCAATTAGGAAATTAATAAAAGTTTGGACACATGTTCACCAAGTCCAATAAAGCTTGTATACTAAATTGAGTGGAATATATTGGAAAACAGCAGAGAAATTAAGTATAGAAATTTCCTCAACATGGGAGGTTGAGGTCAAACCTTACAGTAATCAGAAAACAAAAATGAACTCGGTTTGATCTTAGTGGTGTAAAAAGCCCTTCCGCGACCCCCCCCCCCCCCCGTGACCTTTGACCCTTTGACCGGAAGTGACGTCATATCGGAAGTGACATCATCCAAGATGGCAGCGCCCATGCGTACCAGAAGTAACATCATCCAAGATTGCGGCACCCATGCATACTGGACGTGACGTCATCCAAGATGGCAGCGCCCATGTATACCGGACGTGACGTCACCCAAGATGGCGCACTTTGGTTTTTTTTTTTAGTTTTCGTCAATCTGGAGGAGGATGGAAAAGTGCTTTTTGCTACATTTATGTGTCCATTTGATACATCCTAATGCGGATTGAAAGTGACGCATTTTTCAAGATGGCGGCACCCATGAAGTGCGGCCATTTTCCAACATGGCGGCGCCTGTGTAAATCGGAAGTGACGTCAAGTACCCGTGAAAAATACCACCATTTTGAATGGCGTCATTACCCGTTGCCAGTTAAGGTGCACACATTTTCCTGTAAGGTTTCAGATGCTATAGTTTTTTGCTATAATAATATGGATTCTTTCCACACCACCCAGGAGGTAAAGATAATAGATAATTAAAAAAATTAATTTTGGCGAGCCTTATGTCAGCCGAAGCAATTAATGCTTGTATGGCTGAACCGGCTCAATTTTGAACATTACCAGATTTTTTTTAGAGAAAAAGAAATCTGGTAAAGGGAGGTGCAAGCCCGGGGATTCGATCCGGGAAACCTCCGATCATCGTCGGGGCAGAAAGATTGTCCAGAATTAGCCAGAATACATCCCACAGCCGCTGAAGGAGCATGGTAGCCTCTCACGCTATCCTGGCTGGCAATCCTGGCGGGGACATAGCCAAGGTCCCCTTTCCAGAAGTTCGACCAGATCCGCAAACCTCCAGCAACCAGGCTGAGCTCTCTCACCACTCAGCCACGATGACCACGATGATTCTGAAAGCATATGATATCTCCGGAGATCATCGTAATATACTCTCTCGAGCTCTTCATTTCGATAATCTAAGTTTTCTTTCATCCTCTGTTTCTGTTTTCAGAATTTTTCTTTTACTACCAGCTTTTTTCTCCAATCTAACCCTTCTTTGTCCCTTAGTTTCTCGAGTTTGGGCTTTTCTTTTACTGGCGGCCATTTTCACCAATCTAGCTTTTCTCTGATTTCTGCGAACGGGATTTGTACTTTCTGGTAGCGTCTTTCTTTCTACTCTCCTTCTTCCACACCGTAAAATCGTTCACCTTCCTCCGACGGTTCTCCAATACGACGACCCTACGGACGGCCTTCTCGTTCTTTTCGGCTATTTTTGCTTCGGTCATTTTTTGGGCTTCACGCTCTTTCAACTGGAGGGACAATTTTTCCTCCCCCTCCTTGTCACTCATCACGTCCACATCCGAGTCGAAATCGTCCGTGTACTCCTCCCAAGCGCCGGTGTTGTAGTGACCGATAGCTAGAGTATCTTTGCCATTGTCCAATATATGTCTCTTATCGTCAGCGCGTGGCTGATGCTGGAAATCTTGGCCCAGCTTCCCTTCTCTGGAGGTGCTATCGATTTTAGGGCTGCTTCGTAGTCATCAAATTTCAAGTGTTTTTACACGAAATCTTTTTGTATGCCCTTGGCCTTCTTGATAGCCACCTTTTTCAGAGGTTTCATAGAGTAAATTTTCGATCTGAGTCCAATGAAGTCTAGAATGGGGACGGCGCCCATTTCGTTTTTCATTTTCCCCAACACTTGTTTATTAGTGCTGCAGAAGAGGGGATGATTCGACGAATAGTTGCTCGTGTCGAAACAGTCTTTGTCGGCGAGCATATCTAGATAGAAGTCCTCTATTTTGATTTCGTAGCAGAGGCTGTCGGTGTCGATGAAAAGGAGTTTGGCATGGTCCTCGTACTTCAGTCGAATGTAGTCGTTGTGGAATTCAAACATGAACAGTCTGGAGAGTTCCAGTATGGTAAATCCGGATTAGGTTGGGTGATTGCACAACACGCTACGAATACTGCGGTAGAGTTGCACGAGGTTTTCGTTTGGAATCTTGAAGGATTCGGCGTGCAGTTGCGAGGTGTATTTCAGCGCCATTTTCTCGTTCGTGCACAGCTTCACATCGAGGCGACTTTGCTTATTTTCCAACGTTTTACCAAAAACCGAATTATTCAGCAGTTTGAAGTAGTCGTTGGCAAAAGGAGAGGTCGCGTCTTGCCTTTTTGCGGTGTTAAACTCGATGTAAGTTTTCATCCACGGTCTTTGGTTGAAAGATAGAACTCTTTGGATGTGACGAAGTACTAGTCCGTGCCGGCAGTAGAATTTCAAGTTCTTATAGTGAAGGATGTATTTCTTCTTGTGCAGAAAATTCGGGACGAGTTTGGTGTTGGAGGAGGACTTGATATTGTGGTTTAAATTTTCCGCCAGATTTAAAGAATAGGGGATAATCAGCTCCTTTCCAATATCCATCTTCTTTGGAGCTAGTGGATAATCGTCGTGCGAGTAGTGCAACTCTCTGGGGTACTCGAGATCCACTTCCAGTATATATCCCACGTCAGCGTCGTCCGGTACAGTGTCTACGTTCAACATTTTAATTTCCTTCCCGGTTTGGTATCGGAACCCCTCGTATGGGAGATGAGCGCATATGGCGACACCGTAGAGATTGTTCATGCCCAAATCCACTATGTATACAGACGGTTTGCTAGGGACATAAAGAGGCAGGTATTTGTTATTACTCCGCCTCTGGTGCCACAATATATGAAATTATGCTTCCCCACGTGAGTGAATAGTTCCAATTCTGGATCCTGCACCCTAAGGAGAGCTGCCTAGTTGAATCCTAGAGAGTAGATGTAATAACAGGTATCCAGCTTGTTGTTTTTGAGGCACAATTTTCGGAAATCTTCAAAAACGTAAGTGAGCAGGAAAACGTCAGTCATTTGGTATATCTCGTGGTAAGTACGGAATACCTTCGATTTCATCTTCAGCTAGAGGTTTAGCGCTCGCACGTACTCATCTTTCCCCAACATCTCGTCTTTCAATCGAGAGTAGAACGAGTGCCTCGACGGTAGATCTTCCTCATCGAAAACGGACATGTCGCTTATGTTTCGTACGGGTAAACACCCTTTTGCGTTAACAGGTTCAGCGCATGTTCCCGCGTGGTGTTCTCCAAAAACCAAGTAGATTTCAATCCAGAGTCTAAAGCTGCCTCGTGGATGGGGAAAGCGTTATTGTCGTTCCTGCAGTTTTTTTTACTAGAGTATCCAGAGAAGCGTTTAAGAAATTAACGCTATCTATAAAACGAAGATTGATCTTACTGACATGATCCTTAATGGTGATGGTCTGAAACCTCTCGTCATTGCAAGCGATAACATCTACTTTTCCCGAAAACTTGTGCACTGCAGATACTAAGAGGTGCATATTGTACCCTTCCAGGCCATGAAACACGACGGGAATGGTTTTTCGTCCTCGAGCAGATAGGTTGCAGTTCGGATGAGCAGCTCCTCTGTATTTCCCACTGATGTGGCAATAATCCCTCACCTTATTGTCGATGATCCATACTTTAGATTTCCCATCGATATTTGATTTGTCAATGCACTTCTTGAAGGTGTCCTTGCAATAATGACAACTTGGGGATTCTTGAAATCGGTTTTTTTTCGGATTGGCTGAGGTGGAGGGGTTTTGCATTTTTCAGCAGGTTCGCATAATATTGAGCTTCTTCTTCAATACATTTATAAAATACGTCGACAGCGTCTTTTCCCAAGTAATACTTGTGATGTATAATCTTCCCGTCGTGTCCCAATAGAACATAGCCGAAACTACAAGGAAGGTGTTGATGGGTTTGGGTGGTTGAACTCGTCGAAGCGTCGGGTTGAGCGGTTTGGATGGGACGAAGGAAGCATTCAAAGTCAGCATATATGATGTGGGGGAAGGGGCTTTGACAGTTAAAGTGCTTGAATACGAGAGAGTTTTCTCCTGGCTTCTTGAATATAAGAGCTTGTGTGGGATTAATTTTGACGCATTCTTTCCTATGAGCCAGCAGCATCCATTCCCTTCCAAAACCGGTGAAACAGTTCTTGCAATAAAACTTGGCATGGGAACCAGAACCTCGATATTGTAAGAAAGCAGCTACATCTGTAATGGAGCAATAATGGGTGTTTAGAGTTTCCAAATCATCCTCGTCTTCGTACAGATATAGAAGGTCGATTGGTAGTCCGTCAAAGTTTTCAGAGTTTCGAAGTGGGTGTAACTCCTCTTCGTGGCTATAACCGATGATATTGATGGAAAGATCGTTTACCTTTTCAAACTTGTCAATTTTGGCAATGTTAGTAGGGTAAGACAGCATGGAAGTATCGAGCATATCTTCGAATTCGCGGTAATCTTCCGGGTCGACGCTGTCCCACTGCAGAGCCGTGGCCAGGACGGAATACAGAAAGCATTTCTGATCGTTTAAATTTTGAATGTTCACGACCGCCTTATTCTTGCCAGCGAGTGCATTTGGAAGAGGGATGTACATAGATGCTCGTAATGCTTTATACTTTGACACTCTGATTATTAGGTTATGGATGTGAGATATTACCCAGCCACTGCCTCGTTCGGCGAAAGCATCGATGGATCCTTGAATTTTCGCAAATGTCTCTTTCAACAGAGCGAGAATGTCGTTGGGATTATGTATTTCTGAATATCTCGACCAGAATCCCGCTGTAATGAAAGCATCGTTCCTGGTAAATTGTATACCCAAGCTGATCTGGACTTTAGAGTTTACCAGCTGGCGTAAACAAACTTCTAGCATTGTTTGTAGTGTCGTGCGTATAGATAGGAGAAATTGAAGTGGATCGCCGAAGACGCATTCACCCACTAGAGGTGTCTCGTATTATCGGTAACCCAATCCTTCATCCACAGATAGGGGTGGTAGACTCTTGAGTGTGTTGGGTAGCTGGTCGTGAAAGCAAGTGCATTCTTCCACATTAAACGGGTGATGGAACTGTAGGTGGTTCCAGAGCTCGGCTTGCGAGGAGAAAATCTCCCGCAGTAAACGCACGTGAATGTTGTCTTTTCCATTGTGAAATTAAAATAAAAAATTTTACCCTTTTATAATACTGTGGAAGAAAAAAAAAGAGCTTTTTATTAATAAATAATATTGTTGATTGTATTAAAAAGTTTTATGTGAAAAAATAAAAAGTCAACATTTATTTAAGACTGCTAATATTACCCATACAGCTGTTATACTTGGTATCATATCCTTTCCATTTAACAAAGTATTACATTTTCCCATCTTTTCCTTTCTTCTTACGTAATACTTTTTCTACTAAAATCAAATTGGAAACTAGAATTTTTTGAAGTTCTGGTTCGTAAAAACCTCCTAGCACCAGTTCACCCGACTCGTCTTTTAGAAGATAAGTAACAGGTTGGGTTTTTTTGTACTTTACGGATCGTGAAAACTTTGTTAATAAAATTTTGCAAATACCCCTAATCAAAAATTTTCTTAACATTAGAAATCCCGATTTTATTTCCTACGGCAAATTTTGGTTTTTTCAACAACCGTTTAGTACTAGTTCGTCTCAACAGAGGTTCGTAACGTTTGGTTACTTCACTAGGTTTCAGTTTTATGGTGGATTGGACCGTGCTATTGTACTTGGAAACTAACTTGTCGATAATGCTTACCCACTCGCAATTCCCCTGTTTAGTGAACCTTTCCCACATTTGAGTTTTCAGCATTCTGTTGAAACGTTCTACCATGCTTGCTTTTTTCTCAGAGTACATAGAGTACATGTTGATGTTATGCCACTTGAGTAGGGCTTTGAAGTCTTTGTTGTAGAACTCACTACCTAAATCGACTTGCAAATATTTAGGGGGTATCGCTCCTGCAAGTATTTTCTTGAAAGCTTCAGTAACGTCTATACTGGATTTAGATTTAAGGGGAATGGCCCAAGCAAACTTGGACATGACATAAATGCAGGTCAGTAGGTAGTTAAAAACTTTATTCAAGTTAGCGTAAGGTATCATTTCCAACAAGTCAGCTGCCATACATAGTTCAGGCTCAGTACAATCACTTTCCGTCTTGGAAAATTTTGAGTTGATCCATGTTTTTATTTCCCATTCCGAACTTTAGTTTTGTTTTCATGATTTTCTTAACGATTGAAGCGGCTAGTTTTTCCCTCCATGCCAAAGAAGGATCATCTCTGAGTCTTTGAGCTTTGGAAATTAGAACTTCAGCCGTGGCATGCCGATCTTTTAAGTTCGAGCTCTCTGAGTAAGCTACATCGTGTTCCTTGCACGCTTCGTCAAGTTTATTAATACCCGGATCTCCTCGAGCCATACTTTCTTCCAGTTTTCTTCCCGGGCCGCAGTATTGATAGCCCGGTAAAGGCAGTTCAACCGGTAAATTATCTATGATTTTATTTACGATTCGTTTCCCAGACTTGACAAAGGAAGCTCTTTTCGTTCCGCACACCTCGCAAAACATTTTTTGCGGTGATAATAACGGACGGTTCTGAGCTGTTAGAAGTGCGACGTTTACATTTGACACAGTACCTCATCTTGGTACTTTTTGATTCCATGCTCCTTTGTTTTATATACGATTTTTTTAAACCTAAACCTAAACTTTGATAAGCCACCATTTTCCTGAGCAGTTATGGTTTGTCTTTGTTGTCTTTCTGATAAAATTTCGACCATTTCGTTCCTGTGTCCATCATGACCGGCTAAAGTAGATTTGTACAAAAGTCTCAGTCTTTTAATCGAATCATTAGGAATATTGTAATATTTGTAATCAACTCTACTCGAATAACCCGCTTTTTTAACCATGTGCGTCTCTTTTTTCTTCATGTCTTACCGAATCGGAGCGATAATACACCTGTACTTGGCGATACGATTAGATTTGGGTTTACGAGTATTTGGGTCGTTGTTGTGATAAATAGCGTTAGTATTTTTTAACATGGCCACGTAAGCTACTTCAACTTCCGGCGGGAGGTAGGTTTCTTTCAAATCTTTGAAAACTAGCAAATTCCAAAGCCCGCGTCTCCCCACGTATTGCTCCTCATCGACCACTACCTCATTCTCAAAAATTTTAACCACTTTATTATCGAAGGTCAGGTCACCCTTTTTCTAATCGTACTGTAATCCGAAAACTGGGTCAGTGTCCTTGAGATTTTCGAAAAATTGTATCAAGAAATATTTAGCAGTGTCTCCAATATTCTGACCAGGTAACAAACTATCGAGGGACCTTAGAGTGGCGATGGTAGGAAGCTCTGGAGGAGTGGAAATGCGTCTAACTTGCACCGCGGAATATGAAGGGGTGAGTTTAGGACCGGTGCTCGTAGTTGCGCATTCGGTTTTGGACTCGGGAGGTATTTGCATTATAAGAGCTTGAGCCAGACTTGAATATTCGGCGAGGCTGTAATCAAGAGAGGTCAACAATGTCTACTCACTAGGAGTACCTGCAGGGGACGGTGATAAACCTAATGATTCGTAGTCATCCTCGTCACTTTCTTCCTGGTACACTTCAATCAGGGTAGTTTGCGTGGCTAGAGTGTTTTTAATCGGGATAGTATGCATGGCTAGAGTGTTTTTAATCGGCATAGTTTGCGTGGCTGCACCGAGGACCAGTCTCGGTTTCAGGGTGCTTACTACCAGTTAAAAAAATTTTTGTAGCGATTCTTCTTACTCTTTCTCACCCAAACGTTGTTTTAAAAACTTTTTAGTTAAACGTCTTTTGAGTTTTGTGACTTCTCGTTTTGTCTCCATTCTTTTGTTTAATAGGTAAAAACAAACGTTTGTATCTCCTCTTGTTTAATGTTTTGTTAATTGATTAAAACCCATAAAGCTTTTTCCAACTATTTTGACACAATGTTTTAAAGTCTGAATATTCCATGTCAGGACCAACATGATCATCATAGACATGTTTTAAATTTAACTCATCCACGGGGGAAAAGGATTAATAAATTTGCATTATCTCTGACTACTTGTTTAGGAATTCTTGTGTAGGACTGACTGCAATAAAAAACAGCGGCATTTGAATGACAGCCTTGGGCAAAGAAACGTTCGATGTTTTTTTTTGATTATCTAAAAGGCAATCGTCAAAAACAATTAGGTTTCGAAACTTTGAGTCTTGGTCTTCGGGCGGAATTAAATCTATTTGTGAATCGTGAAAAAATTCGACATCCCGTCCTATTTTTTCCTCAATTTCAGCAAATATAGAATGCAAAGCTATGTATTTATGCTGGCGTAAAGATTTACTGTAAATAAATAACTGGTCATAATCAAGCCATCTTTCATTACAGATGAAATTAAACAGTAAGTCAGTTTTTCTGCAATTTGCAGGCCCGATAATTAAACATCCGATATTCGAAGGTAGAAATGGTTGATTTTTAGGTTGTTTTTTTAGGCACGAAAAGTCATAGTTTTTAATTTCCATAGCTTTTTTTATTTACACATAAAAAAAAAATTACACATTTACCAAACCCATAAAGTCTTCATCGGAAAATTAGTCGTTGGGAGTGTCGGAATGAGCCACTCCAAAATCTACATTACACCATAATTTCACGTTGCTGGGAGAATCATCGGTGACATACACTGCTGTAATTTCCCCGTGACTTCCGACAAGTTTAAAGTGTTGTAAGATGGCAAGTTAAACCAGGATTTGTCGATAACATTTTTGTTAAGTTTCCCTTTAATTTTGTGAATATTCTCGTACACCCAAGTTCTAAGATAAAGCGGTTTGTTGCCATCATCAGCATTTACCTTTTCACAAGAGGGATAACAAGGGTAAGCCGTAGGCATAGAATTTGGATAATTAAACGTAGTCATGGATACGGGTTTATCCTCGTCAAACTGGACCTCTAATTTTTTACAGGTGTACACCCAAAACCAAAACTGGTAGAAAAACCCGCCAAGTTTCAAAAACGGTCGGCCTTTGAAGGTAGTGATATCATTCCACCAGGGAAAGACCGCCAAGGTAAATCCTATTAGCCAAGTTAATCGCTCATACTAATAGTTCGAAAGTTAAATGAAAACTTGAAGATTGCTACAGCGGTAACAATCTTCAAGTTTTCATTTAACATCAAAAGTATTATTTGGTGCGATTATCTTGGCTAATAGGATTAACCTTGGCGGCCTTTCCCTGGTGGAATGATATCACTACCTTCAAAGGCCGACCGTTTTTGGAAACTTGGTGGGTTTTTCTACCAGTTTTGGTTTTGGGTGGAAATCACAACTTTCATAGGACTGTGAACCTACATAAGGTTACACTGTCTGTTTAATATGCTTCAGTCCCATTTTTGCACACACTGGCTAACATTCGCTTCGCTTCGCTTCGCTTCGCTCACTCAATCAGCGCTTCCCCTTCAGTTGTTTTGTTTATCCCTGCACCTTCCCCTTAATTTTTCAAGATTTCGTTCACATTTAGTTGTGCAGAAACCTCCGAAGGTCGCTGTTACCAAAACAGCAGAACGCGAAGCATTTTATTTTGGGTTATTAACAAAAAACCCATTAGCTCCTGTACGCTCGTATTGTTGCGTAACCATCATCTAACGTGCATCCCTTTATTCTTACGCAATCCACGGCAACGTTAATGTTTCTTTATTTTGTTCTTTGTTACAGCTCAGTTTTTAGTTCGTCCAGGCTTTTGCAATAAATCTAAGGACCAGTCTTCATTGTTCAAGCCATAGTTGCTTAAAATCTTTGGTTGCAACTTGGAAAAGAAACAAAATTTAAATTCGCCGGTGGCAAATTTCAAAACCCTCCCACGCATTTGTCCTGACCCCTACAACCCCCAAACCAACAAAAGGACCATCCTCAGATCACTATGCATCCGTGTGAGAAAGTTCAGGTACGTAGGCCTTCTCAATTTTGTGCTAGCCATGAGCAAATAGTCTATGGGATTTAACAGGGGAAAAATCTTAGAGAGAGAGAGATAGAGAGAGATGGGCATTTATTTAACATTGGCGAGCTACGAACGACGAAAAAAAACACTGCTTAAGACATTGTAGTCTTTTCAAACCCAGCATGTGTAATGCAGTAAAACAGCAATACATACAGAGTGACAAACAAACAATTTGCTTACAAAATTTCAAAAATTAGCTAGTGTGTATTTACAAGTCACGCGTACAATAGTTTTAGAGAAAAAAAAAGAAAAAAATATCGAAATACAAAATAATCTTAAAGGCATGAGTAAAAACATGCATGTGAGAGACAAGTGTAAACACAGAAAGAAGGTGAAAAAAGGAAGACGAGGACTAGAACAAAACAGGACGAGAGTGGCAAAACATGACAAGGACAAGAACGAAACAGGACGAGAGTGATAAAACATGACAAGCGGGCAGGAGAGAAAGGGAAGTGAACTAAATTAGACAATGTCGATGGAGACTTTGGCAAGAAGGTAATCACGAAGATTTTTCTTGAAAGAAATAAAAGTAATGTTTGAATTCTTTAAATCACCAGGAATATTATTCCAGATGTGAGGGATTTGTCCCATTAAGGATCGGGCACTTGACTGTGTTCGATGAAAATCCTGATGAAGACGAGATGAGCATCGAGTGAAGTGAGTGTGAATATTGGAGCTTCGCTTGAGAAAATTAGGATTGGTATGCAGGCTTCGAAATGTGTATAGGTCAACCTTATACGATACAAAATCATGAATTGGTAGGATCTTAAGTCGTTTAAAAAGTGGCAGGGAATATTGCCTGGAGGGTTGGTAAAAAAAATATCTCTTATAGCTTTTTTTTTGCAGCTTGAGTAAACGAAGTTTATGCATTTTCCCAGTGTTCATCCACACTAGGGTGCAGTAATTAAGATATGGGTGAATTAAAGTGAAATACAGTAGTTTTATTGATGATGTCGGGAGTGTAGGACTTAATTTGTGTAAGATGCCAGTACCTCGGTAGATAAGGTTTGCAATATAATTTATGTGAGAATTCCAGTTGAGGTGACTATCGATTGTTAAACCTAAAAATTTGGTAGAAAATACTTCCGATAAATGGACGCCATTTATATTAACAGGAAGGTCATCTTCACACCGTTTTTGATGGGGTCGGAAGATCATGAAGTGTGTCTTATCTAAGTTTAAGGATAGTCTGTTGCGATTCAACCAACCCATAATTTTAGTTAGTTCCGAATTTAAGGTATCTTTGAGAATTTCTATGTTCTTTCCTGAAAGGTATAGCGTGGTGTCATCGGCAAACAAGATCATTTTCAGAACAGTAGAGGCCGCTGGCAAGTCATTAATATAAAGTAGAAAGAGAAGGGGTCCCAGTATCGAGCCTTGTGGTACACTACAGGTAATCTTTTCAGTGGAATAGCAGACACCAGAACAGTCCACATATTGTTTTCTGTCAGATAAGTAATTAGCGAACCAAGTATGGGGAGCACCGCGGATGCCATGACGGTACATTTTGTCGAGAAGTATTCCATGATTGACAGTGTAGAAAGCTTTTTTAATGTCGATGAAGACAGCAATAGTGAAAAGGTTGCTTTCAAACGCAGAAACGATATCTTGTGTGAAAGTTAATGTGGCCATATCAGTTGACTTTCCAGCACGGAAGCCGAACTGATGATCACTAAGGGTATTGTTGGAAGTGAGGTAAGAGTACAGTCTTCTATAGACCACTCTTACGAAAATTTTAGAAAAAGCAGGCAGTATCGAGATAGGTCTATAATTGCTAATATCAAGCTTGTCGCCAGTTTTGTGAACAGGTATAACTCGAGCAGCTTTCAATTGAGATGGGAAAAGACCTTGTTCTAATGATAGGTGAATAATGGAAGCCAAGGCAGGAGCAATTTTAACAGCCACATCTTTGACAATTTTACTTGCGATGCCATCACTCCCAACAGAGCTAGCTAGAAAGTAACATAAGAACAACGTTATTGACGCATTTTTTTCTCTATGATTGGTGGACACTCATCTTTTAAATTTTAGTTTTTCTTAATCTATGACCCTTCTCCTTACATTTTCCACAATCTGAAACATTTCTGTTGCATTGGGATTTATCCTCAACATCTCATAATATGCTTTCAGTTGCTTACAGTTAACAGACACATGTCTGCTAGTGAGCCGCCTTTTTATCATTAACAATCAATTTTTTAACAATCGGATGTCTACAATGGGATGATCTACTGTTACTTGGCGGCGACACACTAGCGTGTGTCTAGATCGCGTAAGATTTTTCAGCACTTTTTGAGTTTCAGGGTCGCTGGGTGAAATCCAACCTTTATATTTTGATTTTTCGTCCGAAATTGGAGTCCCCAAACCCTTTAAACCTTTAAACTGTATCGAAGGAGACAAGGAAAACTTTACACCGTTATTAATCTTGGTAGCTATCTCGTTTTTAACTTTCAGCAAGATTTTTAAAAGCGATTCGAAAGATGTGTTTGCCAGGATGGTTGCGACATTTGTGTGCTTATTATTTATTTTGAGGTTGTTCCTTTTATTATATATATATATTGAAAAATAAAGCCTTATCGAAGGGGAAGCACAGTTTTGAAATTCCGTGTACTTAAAAAAATAATGTCAGTCAATAAATTTAGACAAGTATTGAAAAGGACGAGGGGGGGGGTAGTGACAGGAGTCGGTCCGAGACGACAGCCAAGACTAGGGTTTGTTTTAACCCACAAAAACAACTATGATATGCAAAGCAAGCATTTAACTAAAGTAGGAGCCGCTATTGAATCTGTAGATGCCGTCAATTATTCTCAGATTGGTCCGATGTTCAAAAACTTAAACCGAATTGCCTCCAGCCATTACTCTTCTCGCCGACGAATTGGCTTCCACCTTTCCTAGCATTGAAAAAAAATACTTTGTACGTAGATGGGGGTGACAGGAATTTTTATGCAAAGAAAAAGTAAATTAAGGACATAGCTTTCGCACGGCATGCTGCTGACGCGGCAACAAAGTGTACGTTGACAGGAATTGTTTATTACAGGACGACCAGAAAATATACTTCAACGCCATGCACAAGCCGATTAGAAATCTAAGCGAACCTACTTTGCTTAGTGATGCTGCTTCTAAAGTATATGTCGACAGTAATTGTTGGATGCAAGACGAGCAGAAGGCATACTTCAATGCCACGAACAAACCAATTAGAAATCTAAGTGAACCAACTTTACCAAGTGATGCAGCTAATAAGGTATTCATCGACAACAATTGCTTGATACAAGACGAGCAGAAGGCATACTTTGATGCCACGAACAAACCAATTAGAAATCTAAGTCAACAAACTTTATCGAGTGAAACAGCTACAAAAAAATTAGTGCACGAAAATTCTTTCACGATAATCAGTTTCTGCATGAAAAGCCCATTGGCTAAAGAAGTCGACTGGTTCGTAAATGCAGGACTGTTTTCAAGCTATATAAGTACAAGTTCTGGTTTAATTCGTAAAGCAAGTTTATACTGCTGTGATGCAAGCATAGAACTGGTTGCTAAATGTACAGCAGGAACGAAAACCTTTGATTACTAAAATAAAGGACGTGCATTCAACGACCACCACTTTTTGGCACTACTGATGAAATAGAAAAAAATTCGGCTGTCGCAGTACACACACTCGAAGATTTTCAAACAGAAGACATTTATTTTCAATTATATTTGCACGTAATTTTTTAACTCATGTCATGCTGTCTACAACAGCTTCGTAATTACGAGTCTTAGAGAAGTCACTTAGGAAAAATAAACAAAAGTGTCCGCACCAAATGCTGGCTAAAATGGGTCCCAGCAATGCCAACGGCAAAAAGCCACCTTTCTTTTTTCGAGATCTTGTGTTGAGTGCCATATTCGTTTGTATTATTTAATAAACAACTTCAAATTTCCCTCTATCCAACTTTAGATTCATTTTCCTGTCGCCAATGAGCAGAGCATGACAGGTAGTATTAGCCGGAACGGCTGCTCTAAATTTAAGTTTGACTTGAACATCCACAATTCCCGATTGAAGCCTCTTGGACTGTTTTGAACAATCCAACCCCACGAGAGGATAGGCTTTCTTGAACTGTAGCAAGTCGAAACTCAAGTCGTTGGTGTCATAGCACAGCTGCCTGAATTGCTGCGCCATTATGTACAGACCGACGTACTCTCCTGTAGCAAAATTAGAATTTAGATCGAGAAATGCAAAAAGGCTCGGAATTTAATGTGACTTGGGCATCATGCAGACTGCAGTGGTCGAACAAGGCCGGGTTTTTAACTGAAGAGTCCTGCCTGTTAGTTTGGAAAGATAGAACTGTCCAACTAGGTTTCTCGGACGCGGTACTAGTCAGCATGCACCAGGTAAAGTTGGTATTTTGAGGGAGTTTGCAGCTGTCGTAATGCCAGTGCCTAAATCCTAAATCCACGGTCCCTCCGTGGTCGATGAGATTGTAGAGTTTTTGCTCGTTTTTGCTCATCCGAAGTTTTTGCTCGTCCGAAGCAGTGACGTGCAGTATGTGCCAACTGATGCTTTTCAGAACGACTTTACCATTGGCTGTTGCCACGGATTTGAAGATGGGGTTCGTATCGCTCGCTCGCATGAGTGTGAGCACGTGTTTAGTACCGTAAATAAGCTTATCGTAATTTTCGAAAAATCCCATGACGTGTTTCAATGGAATGGTGAAGGTAACTTTCTTTGGGAGTTGTTTCAACGATGATGGATGCATGCCGCTGTTTGAAACTCAAATTGCTGGGTAGTTCAGCGTCAGCGGAAGCCGCACTATCCATTGCCCAGCACTGGCCGAGCAAAGCCGGTTGTTCTGCTGAGCATAGTTAAGTAGTCCCTTCATTAAGGTCCCGAAGCACGGATAATTTAACTCATCCACTTGTTTATCACCTAGATGGTATTTGATATTAGAAAACAGGAACGTGGGAGCATTATTAATCAGACTGACAACATCGGCATCCGCGTATGCCGAGTTATCATCCTTCAGCAACCTCCCTTTAATCAGGAGGTAACTGTTGGCCACGTGCAGAAACAAATCTTGGTTTTTGACGTGCATACGGATTTCTGAATTTACATTGTTGAGATTCGTGTCGACAATAGGATTGTATTCGTGGTAGGTGTAAGATTCGACCGATGAGTCGTACACCAAAGGTTCGTTAATTTTTAGGTAATGTTATACTGTTTTCTGGGTGTTGTTATAAATTTAATGAAAGCTTTGTTTCTTTGTGTCAAACTGTTTGTTCTTCTATTATTATTAAAATTAGGAATTTTCCCTTTTTTTTCCAAAGACAAGCATTTTTTCTCCTTTTTGATGTTGTAGATCTCAAATGAAGTCTCACCGTCAATGTTTCTCCATTCAGATCCAACGGCTCGTTGGTCTGTGATGTGAGCCAGATTCTGATATTTCTGATCAAGTTAGTAGTAACTGGGAGATAAATTAAATTATGAGGGGACTCTATGATATTAAAACCGGTAGGGGAATTGGGATAAAACGAATATAAAGTGGGCTGGGTGTCGTTGTTTAGGTAAGAATTGGCTATGATATCGGTGTGTACGAAAATTGTATTTACGGGCATAATGTCGACAGTGTTTTGACTTTTGCGGGTTTTTAAATAATTTCCTAATTTAAACCCCAAGACACGAGCTAAACTCTTGTTGCCGGAAAAGGAAATTCCGTAGTTCGGATCGGTAATTATCAAGTCGTTCTTAAAGTGTTTAGATTTGGAAGAATAGAAATTGTTTCTTTGCTGTGGCCATTTGCCTGTATCTCTGATTTGATAAATTTATTTAAATCTTCAATTTTGTAAGCCCCGGGAGTGATACTTAGTTTTTGCCAGGTTGCACCAGCATCTGCAGTATATTGAATTTCGTTATTTTTTGAAGTTATATTGTTTATACTGTTGTATGTAAGTGTTTAAATTAATTAAAGCCAATTCGTAACTTTTTCAGAGTCCAAATGAATGGGAGTGTTTAGATTAAATTCTCAAATCAGAGTCTTTGCCGGAGAGAATGATAGAAAAGGAATCCATTTCTTTTTTTTTAACATTTTTTTTAACCATCAATGTAAAAGAATCTGTTAAACCTTCCAGTTAAACAAACTAAGTACCCTAGGATGGGCCTGGGAACCAGCTGCCATATTGGATTTAGTTCCCACTTCTCGGTTTTTCACTAAATAACTCGACATCTATCAACAATTCGTATAATATAATGTGATAGGAAATTGAAGTCAGTTAAATTCTGTACAAAACAAGTGAATATACTTTTTTTGTCTTATCTCTCATCGTTTTCGAGAAAATGACGTCCATAGAAGGGAAAATGCGGAAGTTGATGAGCTTGCGGACGGAAAACAAGCACCATCTTGGATATTAGTACCCAGTTTTTTTAGGATTTCCTGAAAAGGGGAACTATTCAGTTCTAACCTAAATTTTCCAGCTTAGATAGGGACCATCCTACACCTGTTTAAAGGTGAAGTTGTAATAGTGTGTCGTCAAAATTGTTTTTGTGGTGATTTTCGTTTTTAAAGTGCTCTTACAAGCTTTCTAATGGCCAGAAATGGATATGCTTAGGATATTCTGAAAGGTGGAGATCTGTTCTTTCCATCAATCCTAGCCGAATTTGTTTATCTTAGATAGGGACCGTCGTACACTTATTCAAATGTGTTGCTATATTTGGCGTAGTAGCTAGTTTCAATTTCAAAGTGGTATTGAAATGTTCATATTTGTATTTTGTATCTAAGCTAAACAATTCAGGTTAGGAATGATGGAAAGAATAGATCTCCACCTTTCAGAAAAATCTAAGCATGTTCATTTTGGGCTATGAGAAAACTCACAAGGGCAGTTTGAAACTGAAGGTATAATAACTACCAATTGAACAGAATTTAACTAGCTTTAATTTCTTATTACATTACAGTATACAAAAT
Source organism: Lithobius niger (assembly GCA_023313725.1). Taxonomy (NCBI): domain Eukaryota; kingdom Metazoa; phylum Arthropoda; class Chilopoda; order Lithobiomorpha; family Lithobiidae; genus Lithobius; species Lithobius niger. The sequence goes on along the minus strand of JAHWFP010005231.1, from coordinate 5,842 downwards.
GTTGAGAGATGTCGAGTTATTTAGGAAAATTCTACAGTTCGGAACTAAAATCCAAGATGATGGCTGCTTCCCGGCCCCCCACTCTAGGGAACTTTTAGTATCTAGAATAGGAAGGTCTACAGACATTTTATGCAAAAGAAATAAAACCTTTGAATTGTTTTTTGTTCGAAATATTTGGTTGACTAAGGGTAATTTTTTTAAAGCCATTATCTTGAAATTAGGAGTAATTAATTTGAAAAGTTAATTAACACACTTTAAAGAATTGTTTTTGAAAAAATATATTTTAACCCATTGTTCCTACGCATAAACTATTTTCCCAAAAATATAAAAAAAACTATGTGCCGTAACTTCATACTTAAATTTTCAAATTTTCGTATCTGATGAACAGTTGATAATATTGCAAAACATTTTTTCATGATTTCCCCCCCCCCTCAAAAAAAAAATACATTACCACTGCTGTTACAAACAGAAAAAAGTATAAAGTTACAGCGCCCTGACAGAATTCCTTCCCCACCTCCCCCATCCCTTTCATGGTCATGTAGCCCCCCCACCCTCCAAGTGACCAATTTGGTGGGGCCGTGTTTATTAGTGTAGATTTTGGAAAATCCAAAAGCTACACTGATTTTTACAGTTCATGTCATCCTTTATATAACAAATTAAGGGGGGTGTTCTCTTAATTTTACCCAATCAGGTGAAGGGGGAGGGGCATAGTTTTATCCAATCAGGTGAAGGTGGGAGGAGCAATTTGTCCTTGACCTAATTAAAAAAAAGGTATATATTGGAAGTTTTGAGTGAAAAATTCAGCGTGGTTTCAGAAATTCCACACTAAAACGGCCCCACCAAATTGGTCACTTGGAGGGGGCTACATGACCATGAAAGGGATGGGGTAGGGGGAGGGAATCCTGTTAAGATGCTGTAACTTTATAGTTTTTTTGTGTGTTTGTAACAGCAGTGGTAATGTATTTTTTTTTTGTCATGAATAAAGTGTTGTGCAATATTATCAACTGTTCATCAGATACGAAATTTAAGTATGAAGTTAAGGCTCGTAGGTTTTTGGGAAAATAGTTTTATGAACGAAAAAATAGGTTAAAATATATTTTTTATAAAAAATATTTTTTTTTAAAAAACGGTTCTTTAATTTAAATTAATTTTAAACTTAAATTTAAAATTTCCTTAACCTAAAAAACATATTAAGTTCAAAAGGCAGTGTAAATAGGGTTCCATCCGTATTAGCACGGCCGGCAGGCAGTGCTTATTAGAGTTCGTTTACGCACGAAAATTTTCAAAAACTGGACCGGAGGTGGAGGAGCAGCTAACAATATGAAAATGTTACATGTAACAATGTGCAATAAAGACGTGAGGCGCACAAGATCGGGTAAGAGATCACTCGAACAAGATGTAACGATGCTTGGGCACGGGAAGTAACATTGTCGTTGTATCTTGTTCATTTCTGAAATAAACTGTTAACTCGTTGTTGAGAACCAAAGTGAAACGGTCCTGATTTTCTCTTAAATCTTCAAGATTTAAACCGTAGGATACAATACCTTAATTTTGATGGCCTCAAAATTGAGCGGCCGACACGACTGAATGACTTATTTAGTTCTTCAATGCGGGCTTTGGGAAGCCAGTTGATTTGTTTCTGCCATTGTTTACCACGATATTGCATCTGCCTGCAACAATGCAAAAGCAACTTCCCATCAAAATGACACATGCTAAATCAAGACACACGCTAGTGCGTTGCCATAAATAACAGACATCGGACGAAGCTTGGCCGGAACATGAACCTGATTATGCATTTCAAATGCTCAGTTTTTTCGCAAACAAAATTGGGTGGACAGTGTAAATACTGTACAAATGATAGACCAGACCGTAGCAATTACAATAAAAAAGAAGAGAAAAAGCCATCAAATTACCTGAATAAAAAACGGCTTCGCCATTTAGAAAAAAGAATTAGAGCTCGTATCCCCATACTCACAGCTGTCAAGGAACACGAATAAAAACGGATTACAGTTTACTCGAACGCAACGAACTGCAATTTGAACTCCAATTCCAGGGAACAAGGATTGTAACATGCCAGCCTCCACACAAAATACACATATAGCCACTCACAAGAATCAGACTGAAAATGTAAAACGCAGACAAATTAAAAAAAAAGCCTGTATAATACACAAATTAAGTGCATGAACACACATAAACATTAAACATTTAAAATACAAACAGTGTTCACTTTCTGACATAACCATTGAGTAAAACGAATCCTTGTTACCTGGAATTGGAGTTCAAATTATAGTTCATTGTGTCCGAGTGAACTCTAATCCGTTTTTATTCGTGTTCCTTGACAGCTGTGAGTATGGGGATACGACCTCTAATCCTTTTTCTAAACGGCGAAGCCGTTTTTTGTTCAGTTAATTTATTTTAATCCTGTTTGAGTGCATTTAATGTTCCACTGAATATAATTAGTAAAATCAAACTACAGTTTTAATTCAGACGAACTTACAAGTTTACATTTCTAGCACAATCAGCTGCAGATAGATAGTTGAGGTGGGTTCTATTTCCATTCTCAGATGTACAACTCAAAAAGGACAAAAAACTCCAACGCTATCAGACGATTATTTGTATCGCAAAAAGGAATTTCTCCATTTATTTGTTCTTATAGTCCAGCCGAATAGATTTCCTTTTAAAATGTCAGCAGTTGAAACCCAAAAAGGTCACGTTACTTTCAGGTTTTGTAAGAAAAGAAAAAAGAACTGACCATTCATTTAATCGTTATCAGTGGAAATGTTATAAACAGGAGAACACTTCGAATTTTTAGAGCATTCTTAAGTGACAGACACAGAGATTTTTAAGGTAAGAATTTTAAATCATATACCTTCATGTTAGTTTTCCAACAAATGCATGTATCGTAGCTATTTTTTTTTTGCAGGATAATAGAATATAGGCAGGAGAATGTCCTTTTTAACTGATCCGAAGTCAAAACAGCAAAGAAACACAAATAAACTTATAAATAAATAACAAATCTACAGTACAATACCTTCGTAAATGAGCTACGAACCAGCTTTCTGGGACAAATAATTTGATCTGTAGAGAGCATTGTAGGAACGTGTCGAGCCAAGAAGAAGTCAAATAAGCCAAAAATATAAATCACGATTCCAGCGCAAGGCCAGATCTCCGATGTGTTAAATCGGAAATTAATAAAGGTTGGTACAAGTGTTGGCCAAGTCCCACAAAGCTCAAATACCAAATTTCAGTGGAAAATGTTGAAAGACGGCGAAGAAATTAGGCATCGAAATTTCAGCTTTAACATGGGAGACCGAGGTCAAGACACACGCTAGTGTGTCGCCCGCCAAGATAAAACGATAACATCCAGATGCTATGTATATATGAGCATGGCAACCACTAGACACGTTGTGTCTTTACAGCGAAGGTAGTTGGCTGTTTTCAGCCATCTGAGGATAAATAACTATGCGACAGAAAAGGATGAAACTTGTTTAATCGGGAGATTTTGGTCGCCAGACAACATAAGTCACTATTAAGGACTCAGCTTACCGTTTTCTTGTTGAAAAAACGATGTGAATAACGTTGATATTCGCCTAATTACTTACTACTTACTAACGCTTGTTTTTGTATCACGAAAATAAATTCTTCCATGCGGTGAATAAAGCTGATTCTTAGCTCATTTTACAGGTATTGCTCTGTATATGTGCCCTTTTCATATGGACCTTTCTAACTGGTCAAGTGGTTCAGGGGAGCTCCAAACGACCAAATTGATTGTTTTACATTGTTTTAAACATTGTTATTATGCAACAATGCCAAACTGACCATTAAATAAATCCGTTTGCAAGGAGATAATTCAGTAGTAATAAGAAATCCTTATTATTTGAAAAAAGATGACTGTCCTCAAAATCTAACGAAAGCCAAAAAAAAAAAAAAAAAGAGAAATGGACTAGAAAACTAGAAAACCATCTCATAAATGCTAAGAAAAAAACATGGATATCATCAATTTGGACCAAAAATTGCTGATATCTACCCCAAAACAAAACTTGTTAAGGGTTCCCGCCAAGCTTTTCGGCCGTGTGAAGTCGTGATATCAAACGCCAAGCTCTTTCGCCAAGCTAAACCCACCTACTAATACTTCACACGTTAAATGAAGTAACTGAAAATTGCGCCCTAAGCAATTTTCATATATTTCATTTAACCTTCTAACTATTACTCGGTGGGATTTGCTTGGCGAAAGAGATTGGCGTTTGATATCACGACTTCACACGGCCGAAAATCTTGGCGGGAACTCTTAACAAGTTTTGTTTTGGGGTAGATCAAGACACACGCTAGAGTGTCGCCCACCAAGATAAAACGATGACATCCAGACAATATGTATATATGAGCATGGCGACCACTAGACACGTTGTGTCTTTACAGCAAAGGTAGTTTGGATGTTTTCAACCATCTGAGGATAAATAACTATGCGACAGAAAAGACTGAAACTTGTTTAATTGGGAGACTTTGGTCACTTGACAACATAAAAGTCACTGTTAGACACATAGCTTAACGTATTCTTGTTGAAAAAACGACCTGAATAACGTTGATATTCGCTTAATCAAGATACACGCTAATGTGTCGCCCACAAGATAAATGATAACATCCAGATAATATATATACTATTTGTGCTGGTGCGCACCCCCACCTCCCTTCAGGTGTTTGATCTTTGGTTTTTAATTTATCAAACCGAAGACCGAACATGTTAATGGCTCCCACATTTGCCCTCTCGCCCACAACACAATTACTTTAACCCCCAATCCCCACACTCCTGCCCCCTTCCGAATTCGCATGCGTGTCCCCCATACATGCTTGCCCGCCTCCCCCTCCCCGAAAGCGTCGTCCCGCGACATTCTTCCTTTGGTGCAGCCCCGGAAAAGTCGCTGGCGTGTGTTTGACTGAAGGCTAAAAAACCCTATCACTGAGAAATCCAGTATTCAGTAAGCAAGTAATCCCATGTTTAAGTTAATCATTTGAAACAATTCACTTCGGTTGCGCGGATTGCCCGCCACACACACTTGCCCTGGCACCCTCTCCCGCACCCCCCGAAAACGCCGCCCCGTGACATTTCCCCTTTGGTGCAGCCCCGGAAAAGTCGCATGCGTATGTTTGACTGAAGTCTAAAAAAGCCCTGAGAAATCCAGCATTCGGTAAGCAAGTAACCCTATGTTTAAGTTAATTCTTTGAAACAATTCACCTCGGTACCGTGCATGGCGACATTGTTGCAAGCAACGATTGTTGCCGCTCACTTAAAAACAATTTAACTCCTTCCTGGAAGAGAACATTTAGGAAATAAATGCGCCTTTCCATCGAGGCTCATTGGGGACCCCGAAATTCAGAACCAATCGTCGTTTGGTTTAAAGTTGTCTGGTTTAGTAGATACGGGTTTTTTTTTTTTTTTTAGCTCAAACGCACAGCTTAGGCACAGTGGCACAGTCCACGCGACTAAAATTTGTTGGCCAACTTGGTACCACAACAATACCAAAAAACAAACCCAAATACGGTGCGGCAGGTCTGGTAAGTGGTGCCATCTCTTCAATGACTTAGGAAAAAGTTTTATAACCCGAACTTGTAGTCCAAGGACGTCAATAGACGGCTACCTGGCAGGTTTGGAAAGTGGCGCCATCTGTTCGAAGACGTTGTAAAAGTGTCCCAACCCAAATTTGAAGGCGAATCCCGTCAACAGATGGCACTACAGGGTGGGGTACTTGATTGTACGTCGGAATGGCGTGGCCGGTGAATTGGCCGCCTGCTCCGTATTATATATGTAGACTAGTTGTGCCCGTGCGCATGCTGCGCACCCCCCCCC
>JAHWFP010005230.1:7678-23635 GCA_023313725.1 Lithobius niger | reverse complement strand
TCCCCAAGTCGTCATCCAGCAGTTCAAAAATGGTTTTAGATGGTTGGTAAACACCTCCTGGAAATACATGTTTTGTTCCGGCGGAACAAGTACTTTCATGCCTATGCAACTTGTACGTACTTCTCCAATGCGCTCCACAGTGACGACATGAATATGACTGGCAATATCGTGGCAGGTTGGTGATATAGCTGAAGTGGTTTTCAAACAAATTCATGTAAAGGGGTTTGTACTTTTGTAGAGAACGGTGAACAATCTGTGCGCTGGTAGAACCTTGTTCGGTTTGTTTTAATTCAAACACGAAAAATGATACTTGGAATAATTCTTCCAATTCAGGCAGCTCCGACAACAACACACCTACGAAATCTGTAAGTGTAATCTGTTTATGAGTAAGGTATGCTTCAAATAAGTGTGTCACAGTTTTCGCAGAGCAAAGACCAGTTTTATGCAAGGCCAAGCATCTAAAAAAACAAAGTTGGTCGTTGTATTGACCGTTTTTATCACCCAGTAGTGTTTTCAGGCCTTGATTGTTGCTAATATATTTCGGCAAAATGACATTTGATCCAATTGGAAAATTCAAAACACGTGTAACATAAACAGTTAAGTTAGGTATGAGCTCCACAAAATATTTTGTGGAGGGTCGACTCACACGTGCAGCTTCCAAAAAATCCACATTTTCCAATGTGTCCAAAAATGTGTCTAAATCAGTCATATTACGAATCAATACAGGTGATGCGAGGTATCGACCGTTGTTAACGCAGCTATAGTGATACATTAGCTCCTGGTTTTCCTGATTTCTAAGAACACAGCCAAAAGAAAAATTAAGTTTGAACACAGTTTTTTGTCTCACGAATAAAGCCTTAAGAACATTTTTAAACCAAGATAAACTCAGGGTATTAATTCTGAAGTTGTGCTGGTCTTGGATTTTGCCATAATGATGGTGTGTTCTGATTGATGACCAATTATTACGGTACAGTTTAACAACATCCTGGTCTACAGCATTAGTACAACGCCCATCTCTAGGGAAGGAACTAGGATCATCAGACATCAGGTTTAAGTCATTTGATGCAGTAGGCACATATCGTTTCTTACAGCTGCTATTAGACTCGACTGGTTTGGGGTGTTTACGTTTTTTCGGTGCTTTAGGTAAGTCGGTGTCATTAACGGAAGGTGTACACGTAATCCTTTTCTGTACAAGCAGTTTACCTAATGCTGCATGACGTTTGTGTGTTTGCACGTGTTTGTTGTACTCATCCTTGCGACTAAACCCTTTGTTACAAATGTCACAGTTGAATATTGGACTCACATGTGTTTTTCTGTGTCTTTCCATATCATCTCGTCGGTTAAAAGATTTGGCGCACACGGGACATGAATACTTTACGCCCATGTGGACTGTAGAATTGTGACGGTGGAGCGTCATTCGATTATTAAAATGTTTCTCACACACATTACAGATAAATTTTCCTGAATTGTCCATTTTGTTTTACTCGGAACGAGAATAGCCGAATCGCGTGGCTCGCAGAGAAAAAGAGATAAAGAATGATACTACCCCAGCACTTAGAAGGACTACACCCGCGCATGCACAGAGGAATCACTACGGGGCTTACAAGGAAGCCAACTTTTTATGTTTTTATTTTTATTTTTATTTATTTATTTTTTTTTTTTTCTGGAAGAGACAGTGATGACCCAAGAGAGTGCTTAAACGAAAAACAGGTAATGGATATGTTCGTGGTGACTAAAAATAAACATATCCACACATTTCTCTGAAAGAAGCAATGAGAACCCAGGAGAGGGCTTAAAATGAAAAACAGGTAATGGGTATTTTCGCGGCGTTTAAATAAAAAAAAACAGGTAATGGATATGTTCGTGGTGACTAAAAATAAACATATCCACACATTTCTCTGAAAAAAGCAATGAGAACCCAGGAGAGGGCTTAAAATGAAAAACAGGTAATGGTATTTTCGCGGCGTTTAAATAAAAAAACAGGTAATGGATATTTTCGTGGCAACACAGAGAAATCACTACGGGTCTACCAGGGAAGTCAACTTTCTTTCTCTGGTAGAAGCTATGAGAAGTCAGGAGAGTGTTTAAATGAAAAACAGGTAATGATATTTCGTGACAACTAAAAATAAAAATGAAATCACTGACAGTTGTTGCTTTAAAAACAAACTAAAGACTGAACAAACTAACAAACAAACTAACTAACTACTAACTAAAGACTGAAACAAATTACTCAAAACAGTCTTGTATATTGCTAAATAAAAATGAAAACGATGACAGTTGTTGCTTTAAAACAAACTAAAAGCAAGAAAAATAAATAAATAAATAAATAAATAAATAAATAAATAAAAATCCGACTTAATCCGAAATAGTCAGTATGTTGACTGGATTTTACTCAAAACACTAACCTGTATTCAACACCTACATACGTTTCACCTACGTTTTTTTTTTTTTCTGATAAAACAGCCAACTGGAGTTAAGTGTTGTCGACGGTAGTCTAGCTCCAAATGCTGTGATTACGTCAGTTGACAGGAATAAAACACGATCGGACTAGTTCATTTATACACGTAGGGATGACGCGCACATCATCACGCAGTTTTAATATTACGACTGAACATTAATCGCCTTCCTTTCCAACCAAACCCCCCTCCGTTTTGATTAATGAACTCGTCTAAAAATGCATAATATTAGACACACCCAGACACGTTTGTGATAGGCCGGTGAAGCTGTTGTACGAATGAAACGTAGGCATCCACGCCAGTTCACTTGCCGGCCGCTTTTACCTGCTGAAATACGATTGTTTTAATTTTTATTTTGTTTTAATTTTAATTGTATTTTATTTTTATTTGGTTGACTTTTGACTGAAACAAATCTCGGCCCAGTTGTGACTCGTTGGGATGAAGGAGTGTATAAGACCTCCGTAACTTCGTTGGCTCACCAGGTGTCGCTACTATGCAGAGCGCCAAGTCAGGGAGGGTAGAGTAGAAACTCAAATCTCCCTGGCCAAGTGCAGGCTGGCTGGCAATCGAACTCACTAGCTATAGCTGGTTGACGGGTTTTTGGAGCTTTATTTACAAAAATAAAACAATCCAACATTTAACGGCAAACCGTAATGTATACTCCCATTATTTAAATAGTTTGTTGGTGATTCAGAACGTTTGCTAGTATGAAAAAAGACGAGCACGCTACAAGCTTCACGAGCCGCCGATAACCGCACGGGTTGACGACCGCTGCACGCGACCTTGAAACCACTCGACGAGCAACATTAATAATAAGCTTAGCCGGTAGATGTCAGCGCCGTACGCGATCCTGATACGTCTACGGTAAACGTCAGACGGTAACGAGTGATTTTTATTAATTAATTTAATTAATATGCTTTATTTTACATATTTCAGTACTGTAATGAAGAAGTAATAACCCAGTTTACCCCCATAGACTTAACCCAGTTTTTTCTCCATAGACTTAACACGTAACCGCCAGACATGTAACCGCCGTAAACTCCCATAGGGATTAACACGTAACCGCCGGGAAACTAAGGCGAGAAAAGCCCCTATATCACTACTAGATGCCCTTCTCTGATTGGCCAATATTTGACTTGCATGAAACCAGCAGCGCGTGCCAGGGAGTTCCGGAACGCTGACTTTGTGCTTCTGCAAATGGGGCCCTTCTTTGTGCCTTTAGGGCACTCAAGTGGAGGGCATGCCCCTTTGATTCTCACCACCTCCACCCCTCCCACGCCCTGCTCTTTTCCACTTGACCAAAAAAAAAAAAAAAAAGAAGAATGCCCTTCCCCACCCACCACTTTTCAACGCCCATTTATTTTTTCGTTTTAGAAAATGCAATAAATGTATTAAGTTCGTGGATGGGGATTTCTGCTGCTTCCTCTCATGAAATTTAATGCGGTTTAGCTGCTTATCGTAATCTTGCCTCCTGTAGCGGCCGACGGATGTCGGTTTTTGCTAGTGGTAATCTCTGGCGGTAATTATAAAACTCCAGGCATGTTACTTCTGTGAAAAATGTGAAAATTCGTGAAAAGTTCTACACTCTTCTACATCGTAGAAATCAACTTTTAAGAGTTAAGTAAGAACCAGTCGCACTGCGCGTCTGGCAGGAGGGAATTATTGGGGAACCTTTTCAGGACAACATGCTTCCCGCCTTGAGACTTATTTATTTTGGTGAATACGAACATGGAAGAATATGATAGAAGTGATCATTAGAATGGGGGGGGGGGGGAGGACATTTGAGAAACATGATGCCTGATATTTCCGCAAATAACAGAATTGATCATAGAAAGGGGGAGTGCAGTATTGGCGGTGGGGTAGGTGATTTGAATCACAGGATGCGCTGATGGAGCTAGCGATGCGAACGAAAAGCAGCGTTTATTAGCCAGTGTGCGCAAAAATTTTAAACTTAATTCGGTCGAACATGGAAATACTCATGAGCTACCATACCGTACCAGTGTTGCAAACCACGCATTCAACACCACCCGTTTCAGCTAGTTGTATATTATTGTCAGATCGGCAAGCCAACGCTTGGCTTTAATCAAGTACTGTTTCACCTCCGGTGATCCTCACTCTTTAATAAAGGCTTACACGGCGTACGTCAGGCATATCCTGGAATAGGCAAGCCATGTGTGGGCCGCACACTTGGTTAAAGATATTACTAATCTTGAGGATGTTCACAGAGGTGTTACCAGGATGCAAGACGGATGCAGTAAAGGATAAAAGGCCTCAGCAGACAGGGGGCACTTAATTAAAAATTCTTCAAATTTACAAGCTATACGCCTCCTTTTCCTCAGAGAGGCTTCAAAACAACAGAAGAAACTTACATTAAAATACTGAAAATACATGCAAAACGCATTAAAAGAACCTTAAACCACTTAAAGTTTTACACACAGTAAGCCATCAGCTTGGTCAGACAACAAAACAAGCAAAGGATCATGGGAGTTTCAAACCTCTGAATTTTTTATTTTTTTTTTTTGCTATCAAGTGCCAGTGCTCCATAATTGGACACTGTTTAATAACATTCATATAGCTCCAACCTTATTTATCACAATTGTATAAAATTCACATCAATCCTGTTAAATGCTGTTCAGTGTAGACCTCTGATCCCGAGCGCCAATCTGGATTGTGACCAGTGTGAACCACATGTCTGGCTATCGCATTTGACATTTTACCATTTGCCACGTCGTCATGATGCTAGCTTTAGGCTTAGGGAAGAGTTTTCCAGTACTTCCAATATAGACGTACGGACATTAAGTACTGCGGATAGCATACACGATACAGCGCTGGGTATTTCGCCTGGTGAGCTTTTCATCACTGACTTTATAGTGTCTTGAGTTCGTACAGAACGAACACAGGTAATCGATTGTACGTTTTTGGTAGCAGAGTGCCTTGTTGATATACAAGATGGTTACAAAAACAATGGCGGCCATCGATTAAAGCTGCCCCCTCCAGAAAGACGTATCTGCTCATAAAATGCTTACATAAAGGACTCAAGATGCTCCGCGCGCACAATACACTTCTCTTCCCCAACTCCCAGATCCCAGAAACCCGTCGAGAAGAGCACGCCCCTCTTGTCCAGCACGGGGAGCTGTCGCCGCCATTTGCTGCGCAGTTCATCGTGGCGGTCTTCGTGGCTGAGCAGTGAGAGAACTCAGCATGGTTGCTGGAGATTTGTGGATCTGGTCGAACCCCTGGAAAGGGGACCTTGGCAAAGTACCCGCCAGGACTGCCGGCCAGGGTAGCGTGAGAGGCTACCCATGCTCCTTCAGCAGCTACGGGAACTTATTCTGGCTAATTCTGGACAATCTTTTGGCCCCTTACGAGGTTTCCCGGTTCGAATCCCTGGGTTTGCCCCTCCCTATACCAGATATTTCTTCTCTCAAAAAAAGAAAAAGACTGGTAATGTTCAAAATTGAGCCGGTTCAGCCACACAAGCTTTAAATTGCTTCGGTTGACTTAGAGCTCGAAGAAATTAATTTAAAGAAAGAAAGAGTTTGTAACGGTCTATACAACCCTTATTCTCTATTTCTATAGAATATGATACAGCTTTACAAAGAGGCCCTTCCAGGAAGGGATCACAGCCCAGGAAAACCGCTGGGCTCGATTTTCCAGCAAAGATCAAAACATGTGAACTGAGTCAGTCAAAAGTTTGTGCAGAGCCTTAAGACTGTCTAGTGTCTAGTAATCCTCGTTCCTATATCTCCAATAAGCACTGTTATCCCTCAAAAGCTTGTGCATAGCCTTAACACTGTCCAGTAATCCTCGTTTCTTGATCTGTAATAAGCACTGTAGTCAGTCGAAAGCTGGTGCTGAGCCTTAACACTGTCCAGTAATACTCGTTCCTATATCTCCAATAAGCACTGTTATCTTTCAAAAGCTTGTGCAGAGCTTTAACACTGTCCATTAATCCTCGTTCTTTATATTTAATATGCTCAGTAATTAGTCGAAAGCTGGCACATTGCCCTAACACTAGCCAGTAATCCTCGTTCCTTTATGTCCAGTAAGCACTGTAATCAGTCGAAAGCAGGCACAGAGCCTTAACACTGTCCAGTAATCCTCGTTTCTTTATCTGTAATAAGCACTGTAGTCAGTCGAAAGCTTGTGCAGAGCCTTAAGACTGTCCAGTAATCCTCGTTCCTATATCTCCAATAAGCACTGTTATCCCTCAAAAGCTTGTGCAGAGCTTTAACACTGTCCTGTAATCCTCATTCTTTATATTTAATAAGCACAGTAATTAGCCGAAAGCTGGCACATTGCCCTAACACTATCCAGTAATCCGCGTTCCTTTATGTCCAATAAGCACTGTGATCAGTCGAAAGCAGGCACATAGCCTTAACACTGTTCAGTAATACTCGTTCCTTTACATCCAATAAGCACTGTGATAAGTAAAAAGCTGGCACAGAGCCTTAACACTGTCCAGTAATCGTCGTGCCTTTATCGCCAATAAGCAATGTAATCAGTCAAAAGGTGGCGCAGAGCCTTAACACTGTCTAGCCATTCTCGTTTCCAACAGAATTTAAATTCCTGACATTATGGCAAGTTGTACAGTTACGTTTTGCATTAGGAGTATCCTAAGTTGCCATTTGTTTCCTTGCGTTGGCGTATGTCAAGGCAAGGTAAGGAAAAGAGTTAACCCCAATTAGCTGAATCGTAAGTGCGTAAAAATGTTTTCCAGGTTGGTTTGGGCTCTGCCGACTCGAAAAGAAGCAGTCGGAAACGAGACTGAAGCGGACTGAAGACTGAAGGGACTGTAAAAATCGTTTCTTCAACAGCCTTTTTGTCTTATTGCCACAGATCGATACCGCTACACAAAGTTGACCGAGCGATGTGTTGATACCATGACAACGACACTTTCGGCTTCCGGCTCCACCAACTACCAAATTCTAGCTACGCGATGGCATTGCCAGATCGTTGGATAAATTTAATATACGCGACTGTATTTCTGGGGTACAATTGTCGCTTATGGGTTATTTCCGACTGTCCTTAAACACGTCATAATTTTTATAACATTTCTTTATTTAGCCCCCCGAATTGATAAAGAAAAAAAAACTAATTACATAATAAAAAATAAAAAAAACTCTTTACTCCGCTTTGAGAAAGTGCTGAACACTGATTTTCACTTGAGTGTCAGGAAGTGCCGGAAACAATTTATCCTGACGACGCGTGTCGCTGTCCAGAATTTCTTCCTTTTTTTTTTCCCCCGTCTCTTCCCTTCCAGGCACATGGGATCTCCTAAGCCCAATAGCATCGCGAGCTAATGCATTTAATTGTTGTCGGAAGTATGATTAATGGGTGCGTGTGTCAGACTGATGGCACATTGCCAAACATCTTATGTTGGGGGAGTTTGGGGGGGGGGGGAAGGGAAAAGATGAGGGATATGGGAAAACTCTAGAAGATCTTCTACCATCATGTCATATTAAGGTGGCAGCAGGGCAGGACAACAAGGCAAATCTGCTGAAGAAGGTTAATGTCCTTAAGAGCAATTATGTTATTGGCTTTTGGAGTTTAAATTTTAGTCTAGTTTTGAATTAGACTTTTTAAAGTTTAAATGTTAGTTTGTGAGCCCGACTCTCCAATGTTACGAATTAGGAAAATCAAAAAGCCAAGAATGCTACAAGAAAATCGCGCACGACGTTTCGAAAACGTTCTTTTTTCGTTTTCAGGTTTACACATAATCACATGGCAAAGCCACCAAGTTGCCTGTTCTTAAAAGGAGCACGTAATAATTAAAAAACTTTAAAAGCATAAGTCGTTTTCCTGCCAATATTTCGTGATGCGTCACTGACTCCTGTCTGGTTTGGCTTGTGCGCATGTGCGTAAGCTGGCGATCTGCATTGTGACGTCAGTGGTACCAGCAAAATCAACAGCCACTGGAAAAGCAATATGCACAAAGTTCGGAAGACACCCCCTCCCCGATTTAGAGTACTAGTGGTTGCTAGGCTTGGCTAAGGTGCTAAGCTAATAATGCTGTCACCGTTGTAAAGTACGAACTGTTTAACAAAAACTTTTCTCCTTACAAACAGTTGGCAAACAGCTTGAAATGATTTATAAGTTGATGATTTTTAATGCAGTTAGGTACAAAATAGTTAAAATAGGTGAAAAATGTCACTAGTGGTTTTCATTAAGGTTTTTTTTTTTTGTTCAGTTGGGTTGGACCTGAAATGAACTCACCGTCACCGGGATATTCGGGCAAACCCGGTTATTTATGGATATTTTTGTTGTATATTGGTATCAACGTTCCTGCGTTGCAACATAACTTTGCACGTACTTTCTACTGTGCATGCGTTTATAGAATTTAGTTTTTGCATTTAGTATACTGTAAAGGGAAAAAAAAAAATTAGTGAAGACTCGTAAGGGTGGGAAATTTTGGTTAAATTTCCCCTTCAGTGGTCTTAAACCGTAATTTGAAAGAAAAAAGTATGCTTTTGGGTGGTGTTTTATGTGTGACACGCCTTTTAGTTGTTGTATGTTAGTTTCTGATGAGTATTCATGAATATTTTATGCCTGACTCACCTCGGATATCTGAAACCAGAAACTCCGGAGCTCATTAGCGATTTTTTGTTGCTTTATAAAACTTACCACAGGTAGGGAATCCACAGAATGTGTGTGGAAAATTTGAAAGTAATTCCGATGATTCATTCGTAAATAATCATGGATTGCAGACAGACAGACAGACAAGACACCAGCACAGGATGAGAAGCTTCTTTGCTTCGCGCTGCGCGTCACCATTATGAAACAAACAAACAAAAGAAAATGACACACAAAATAATCACTGCACTATTTGGCACACACACACACAAAATAATCGTTGCACTAAGTATACAGTATCACATACCAACGTAATCAATCGACTACTTAGGACCGAAAAACCAATCAAAGCAGTACCCTGAGTATACACACACACAAAAAAAATGATGCACTACATACTTGGCACACAAAAATGTAATCAGTGCACTATACTTTACACACAAAAATAATGAGTGCTCCGCTTTGCAAAAAAAGTACCAGAAATACTGAGCACAAACAAACAAAAATCATTGCGCTACTTGCTAAGCAAAAAATAAAAAAAATAATCGTAGTACTACGTGGCACGCATTCACGACAAAATAACCATTGCACTACTTGGCACATAAAAACACACATAAAAATAATAAATACACTACTCCGTACACAAAAATTAATCAAACCACTATACCTGGCACACACAAAAATAATTCACTGTGTAAACGTGGTGCAAACGAAAGAATGTACTTGTACTTCGCAGACAAAAGTAGTGATTGTATTACTAGGCACCCCCCCCCCAAAAAAAAATACCAGTACTACTTGGCATACAAAAACTATTCGTTGCACTGCTTGACAAAAAAAAAATCATTATCCTACGTGACACGCAAAACAATCATCGTTGCACTACTAGGCACACACACGAACTATCAGTTCACTACTTGGCACAGAAAAGCTTATCAAAGACTACTTGGCGCATAAAAAAAATAATCATTGCACTACTGAAGACACACAAAAAGTGATGTACTACTTGTCACACAAAAACAATCAGTACACAACATTTGGAGCACAAAATAATCAATGCACTTCTTAACGCACACACAAAAACAATAAATGCAGCGTTTAGTACACAAACAATAACCAGTGCACTACACTTGCATAAAATAATAATCAATGCTCTTCTTGGTTTTTTGTCTTTATCGAGGATTTATAACTAAAATAACCGACATTTCCTGCTTCTATCAATTGATTCGTCTACTGGTGTAGTGTCCTGTAGTTATTTTTTTTTTTTACTTTTGTAATGGTCGGTTTTGTAAGCAGATAAGGCGTTCTATAAATTTCAACTTGTCAATTTTCGACGGGAATACAGCCATTTTTATATATCCAGTATTATTTTACAAAAATATTTTTAAGGAACTCTTTCACTAGCTGCAGTTTCCGTTTTTTATCATCAGCGTAGTCAGGAAAGCGAACAGAATTGAAAAAAGATGAAAAATATGGTGGAGAATAAGTTAACTCCCGACTCCGCGGCTTGGCTCTTGTGAACGCGAGCAACATTTACTTTTCCGACAGAATGCGTAGCGCCTTTTCGGTTTTTCTCCAGCAACAATTTATCATAAAACGTGGTGGCGGAAACGGGCTGAAAAATGAGCTGCAGAAACAAGGAATTGCTTCGCAGACCCTTAAAAAAACTGGTAAAAAAAATCATGGCAAGCTATTTTGAGTACCGGGTTTGGATTCAGTGAATCTTAGACGTAAGAGGTGCCGGGATAAAAACAAAATAAAGAAAGCCAAGTTTTAGCCTTACAAAGCAGTGATACCAATACAAATAGGAGAGAAATTAACAAAGAAAAAAGCCTTTAAAGCTCGGGTAGTTTTATTGGTTGAGTTTATCCATCAGCGGTCTTCAGCTATTAACTGAAATATGTCCCATTTTCCAGTTTATATCCGACTACCACTGATGGATAACCTCAACCAATAAAACCGCCCGAGCCTTAACGGCTTTTTTTCCCTACTTCACTCCTATTTGTATTGATATCACTGCTTTATATGGCTAAAACTTGGGTTTTAATTACTTGAAACCAGATAAAGTGCAGTGAACTGCATGATTTTTTGATTTTAGGAAGGTTCCTGTTCATTTAACAAAGGGATTTTATTCTCGCGGTAGTGTGTGAAATTGACAGAGACTCAAGTGCTCGCAGGTGACACTACCGCGAAAATAAAATCCCTTTGTTGAATGAACAGGAACATTCCTATCCAAAAATCTTGCAGTTCACTGCACCTTTCTAGTACACCAACTCGAAGGGATCACACTGGAGACCTTTCCTAACTACACCACAGGAAAAGGGCAGCACCGTCAACACCGTGAGCTGCCCAAGCTAGAACTTGACCAAATCACACCGAGATCGTGCGCCGAATTTAAATTTGTGAACGTTTGCAACATTTGCTTGCAAGTTTCCGAGGCTTGACCTTAAGAAGGTGGCAGATATCGGCCACTGAAAATTCGCTTGTAAATAGTTTTTTTTCGTGGGATTTTTGGTGGTTGACTGTGACTGTGTGAGTATAATTTCCGTTATACCAAAGTAAATTCGACGTTATCTCAATTTTTAAGTTACGTCAATTACCTATGCAGCATCCTATGCATCGATCACCTACGTACAACATCCATGACCGAGGGTACACGGAAGTTTATGTCGCTTTACTTTACATCGATTTGAAATTTAGGAGAGAGGTGGTTTTCACGAACATTCAAGTTGGAGTGAGTTAAAATGACAACGGGTGCACGGTGGTTCTGCTAAGTTGATGTTTAGGGTCGCGTTTATCTAATATCCCATCAACCAAACCCATCTCTATTACCATGTCCCCATTCAACTAGCTGTGCTTTCGACTTCATTTTAAAGAAGTGACAGGTTCCGCCCTAGCTTCGTGAGGTTCCGCCCTAGCACTCGTTTCAACCAATCAAAGGGAAGCAATCCTTAGACCGACGTAGAAAATGGGTTTTAGGTGGACAAACGTAGGTTGTTAAAGCGCTTCAACTCCTTACGTCGACGTGACGAGGTGGTTTGAGATAAAGCGACTTGAAAGTGGGTTTGGGTGGTTACATGGACGTTCTTAAAGCGCTCTAAGCACTACATCGACGTAGCTTAAATCGATATAAAATAAAGCGATGTAAGAAACCTTCATGTACCTTCGGTCCTTGATAGTCTGATTTTCAGTGTTAAAATTTGTTGGGAAACTTTATGGAAGATGGTTGGTTGGTTACCGCATGTCTAGGCGGGAGCGTTCATACAAATCTGGCAGAATTTCTCACATATCCTCGCTAGCTTGCTTATACCATTACTAACAAGACGAACACGGGCCAGAATGTGTATGCTGGTCTAAGGCTTGACTGCTCTCGCTTGATGGGGAGGGGTGTTAATCTTAGGAACGTGCTGTCGTTGGGCTTTTAATTGCGTTTTGATGAGCGCCACTTCTTCCGTCGTTGCTTGAAATAAATTTGAAAGTGATTTAATTAAAACTTTAGCACCTGTGTCATGACTAATTATCTAATTTCCCTTTCTTTTTTTTTCTTGTAGGTAAGTGCGTTCAGATGACGGGTTCCCTGGATTTGTTTTTCCGCGGTTGATGGGTTTGTTAAGGTAGGATTAAGAAATGGTTTTGGTTATGGCGGTGTTCGGCTTAGCCCAAATGAATGGTTACGCTTTGGCTAAACAAAGGACTGCGAACAAAAGTGAAAGCTAGAGAGGAGTAGACGAATGGTATATATTTTTCAATATATTTTTTAACATTTTTGAAGGAATGTGTAGTGCTGGGCGTTATCGGAAATTGTCATTATGGTACGGTATAGAGCAGTGACACGACGTAGTATTATTGTATATAACTCTATGCTGGAGCCTTAATGGGTTAGCTGCAAGGGGCACTGCAGAGAGAAACGGAAGGGCGTCATTCTGAAGCCGATGCTGTGAAGAGTGATTTCTTAGACCTAAACCGCGCGATTTTTGTTGTTGGAGAAAGCAACGTTATTTTAAGCCTAAGAAATCCGCTCTTCCGTTGTTCTTCCCTCCATTTTTATGTAGTGTACCTTGTAGTTATGCCCTCCAAAACCCATACTGGTGCCAATATGGCGGCAAATGTCACTGCTCTATAGGTATTTTGAAAAAAAAAAAAAGTAATAGATATTGCCACACTTTTGCAACAATGGGCTGCTGTAAGCGATTTAGAGGACAGTTTTTATAGGCTATGGTTCACTTTCCGTGGCCTAGAGGATCCGGAGGCCAATCGATGTTTCGTGAAATGTAAATCCGTTTGCGGTTTCGGTGCTCAAGACAATGCCGATACAACCCAGCACTAGAAATGCGTGAGTACGTCGTGTAAAAAAAAGTTTACACTTAACAGTATACCTGTAAAAGACGTGGATTTAAAAAAAAAAAGCGAAGGTGACAGTATTTCCAGGCCGATAATACAGGAATATAGCAAAACACAGTTTCTGTACTGTGAGTACACACTTTTGGTAGAGTTCGTTCACTACCAGTATACACTGTGTGTGCGCAATCCGTGTGGTTACTGTCAAAATACTGTGCACCGACCGCACACGTAACTGTGTATCAGATGAGCCATCACACGAATTGCACCTCCACACGGCCATACACTAGGAGAGAGAGCCTCCCCCCCCGGCGGCGCCCCCCCCCCCCGGTATATGGGCGGTTGTATGGAGCATTGTTACGATTTCCCGTTTGCCATCTGCCAATTATTGTTGAAGGACTATACAAATTAAACACCCCCGTTTTTCACCGTCCAGTTGGCCAAGTCTCCGAGATTTCCACTACGGACTTCAATATTCTGTAGTCCCCGCCAGCACTGCCGGCCGGGGTAGCGTGTGAGGCTAACGTGTTCCTTCAGCAGCTATGGGAACTATTTTGGATAAGCTTTCCCGGATCGAATCCCCGGGCTGGCACCTCCCTTTATTACCAGTCATTTCTTCTTCTATAAAAGTCTGGTAATGTTAAAAATTGAGCCGGTTCAGCCATACAAGCATTAAATTGCTTCGGCTGACTTAAGGCTCAAAAGAAATTATTTAAAAAAAAAAATAGTTTAAGGATTATCAAGATTCCCACTGCTGACACACAAACAAACAAGAACTGCCATCTTAGTTATATAGATTTCGTGCATATTTGCCTGGAAATACTGCCACCTTCGTTTCGTTTTAATCCAAGTTCTGTACCGGTGCCCATAAGTGTAAAATTGTGTTGCACGATTTACTCACACTCTAGTGTTGGGAGGGAGGTATCTTCATTTTTTTTTTTTTTTAGTACCAAAACCGTAATCAGCATTACATGTACCGATTTCATGCTTCGTTTTTGCAAGTGCTTATCCTGAATTTTTGTGCGTGCAGCGTCTTCAATCATTTCATTTCTACTATAGTGTCCGCGGCCTATCTTAAGTTCGCTGCAGAAGGAACACTGAATAATCGATTGTACGTTTTTAGTAGCAGAGTGCCTTGCTGATATCCAAGATGGTTACAAAAACAATGGTGGCCGTCGATTAAAGCCGCTTCCTCCAAGAAGACGTAGCCGCTCATAAAATACTTGCAGGACTCAAGAAGATACGCCGCGTGCACAATAGTAAAGATGGACCGATTATGCTATTCCCCCAAAATAATGCTTAACGAAACAAATGCACACCACTGTATTGAATTGCAGGTGAGATATCACATCTCACCTCTTCCCAGCGCACGTGAGGCCCTGGCGGTGTCTGCGGCGACTAATGCCTCTCATGGTGCTTTGTCAAAGCATTACCAGAGGTAGTTAGTAGCCCCAACTATCGCCTTGGTTCCGCGTACGCTTGGAAGAGGTAAGATGCTATCGGGTAAACAAATCTGAAGTGAAGTGAAGTTTAATGTTAGCTCGGTGACAACAAATTATGCAGTAGGTTTGCTGCCTGTCACGGAAATACAAACATTTTGTCTGAATAAGTTTTAAAAATTCATGAGTAAATAAACCTGTTTAATCCAATTATAGTGAGAGTCGATTTGTTTTCGCTTGCGAATGCAGCGATCGCTATGGTTACTAATTGTCTAACACTAGTGATTAATTAACTACCCCTCAAAGAATACAATCCAAAAACCCAAATGATTTCTTGGCCACGGTTCCACGACGCGTACGCAACATAACAGGTAAAACCAGTGGAAGCTGGCGTTTCTAGTTTCGGATCAGCTGCGTGCGAAGGCATGGCATGGCGGCGCACACCTCTCATTTAAAGACGAGCCCACTACGATTCTTCTATCGATTTCATTTTTAAAAACTGTAAGTTTAATTAGACCAATAGTGAACTGAATCAACATTAAAAATATTCAGCACCGTTTGGCAGTTTTATGACACGAGAGGCCTCCAAACCGTTTAGTCCCAGCGTTTTGAATATTTCGTTTATCCGACGGCGACGTTGCCACACGGCACGACTGATTTGTAAGAACTTACTAGATAAAAAAGTAATAGCCCAAAAGTGGTATTAAGAATTCGCTATCATCCCAGCCCCCCCCCCAAAATGTAATGCAGTAGAAATTGCTTTAAATATTTCTCCTCCCCCACCTAAAAAAAAAAAAAAAAAAAATGAAGTCATTCAGTACTAAGTCATAAAGACATTTCGCATGCTGTGATATCCAGTAATATCGTACATATCAGTCGGGAGTAGTATTGTTACACCGAAATTTTTTGTTGTATAGGGTTGAGTTAGATTGCTTAGTACTAACAATGCTACACTTCGGTGTACAAACCTGCCTCGTAACTGATTCAGTGCTATTCGAGATTTCAGTCTGTAACAGTTCCAATGCAATTCGAGTTTGAAGATTTCAAAATTTTTCCCGTAACAGATTTCAATGCTGAGGCGAGCCTACCATGACGTTGTTGTGTGCAGATTAGTATTGGGAGTATGGAGTTGTTGTGCGCACGATAGCATGGGA
>JAHWFP010005229.1:3201-53852 GCA_023313725.1 Lithobius niger | reverse complement strand
GGCGGCAGTGGAGAAAAGCTTAGGGAGAACGTAAAAAATGGTGTTTTAAGTTCATAAGCGAGCAGTAAATAGCGTAAAAAGGTGGTTTTAGCATAATTACTGAAGGTAAGTATTTTAGGTAAGTAAAAACTAATTTTCACTAGTTAAAATTTTCGTTTTTTAAACAGCATGTACGATTTTTGTGGGAGTAGCATCACTCGCCAGAAGACCCGGTGCCGAAGAAGGGCCTGAACAAAATGGAACAAAATGGCCTCCTATGCGGTCTCCATAAAAGAGTCGCAAAAACCACTAACGAAGCAAAATTAGGAATAGCCTCTCCTTATAATGGAGTACCAGTTGGTACTAGCCTACACACAATGCAAAATACTAAGGCTGTACCGAACCGGGCAAACTGGACTTTGCCAGATTCGGGATGTCCGGATCCGGCCGGACTGAACCTGCTTTTGTTGCCAGACAAACCAAACCGAACATCGCTGCGTACAAGCCGCACCTGGCTGGACTACGATCAACAAAGCAACTGCTATTCACAATTGACGAATAAATTAATTTTTTAACTGTTGATTTTATGCACGTAACGTTTGAACAACTACAAAAAAAGAACATGAATTTTAATCGATATTTTACCTACATCGCGGCCCGCACTAGTATCCTGAAGCATGACCAGAAGTGAAATTGCTGTTGCTGTAGCGGCGGACGGTACAACGGGCTAGGTGCTTGTAACGTCTCCGCACTCATGGCTGACTTTCTTGCATGTAGAAATGATTGGTTCGTCAGTTTTTGACTATTATAACGTATAACAGCACAGTTGGGCCTCAATCCCGGAAAGAGTGAAGATACTTTCCTATTTAAAAGTGAATAGGTCTAACCAGTAACCAGGTGGTCTTTAAGGCTGCCACCACCGGTGGGTAAATTTAAAAGCTAAGGGGGTTTAGAATAAAATGGGATACATGTTATTTAAACGCAAGCAATTAATCTGCACTAGAAACCGTACTTGTAGTTTTAAAAACTCTTGGTTTTAATAAAAATAACAACAAATGAAAAAGGCGCTTTACATATTGATTACTAGTTTACATGAGAAGCTTTGAATTAAAGCAAGAAGGCTTTCATTGAAAGCACACAAATTTATATACAGAAAATTCAACCTTTAAAAGCAACAACGAGCTTTTAAATAAAAATAAACAATTTCAACTAGAAAAAGTAGTTTTTGGGTCCAATCCTGAAAACCCTCTAATTTAAACTCGCATCCGCTAAGTCTTAATTAGTCCTAGACATATATCTCTTTCGCGAAAAAGTGCCCGAATCCTCGAGGGCCACTGTTTACCTTCTAAGTTAAAACGTGGTTTAAAATAAATAAAGGAACGCTGGTTTTTAGGAAGAGAACCACTCTGACATTACAGTAAGTAAAGACCTAAATGCCGTTTGGCATGCTTGACTGTAAAATTCCAAAACAAGAGGCAAGTTAAAAATTGAACTATAAATTTAGAATAGGGGTCCTAAAATTAAACTTTCAATTAACTAGTAACTCATACTGACCACTACCTTTTCCCGGCGTGGCAACCTTCAGAACGCGGCATCTCCACTCCTGGCCGGCCGTGACCACTACTTGTTTTAGATCTGTGAGCTGTGCTATGGATGGGGGGGGTCTACTGGGGCTTTTTATGCTAGAGCGTCGGATTTTGGTTGCAAAAGCGCGGGGGTCTGATTTGCTGAGGGCCTGGAGAACAATGGAAAGTGGGAGGAGAATTCGGGTAAACAAAGGCTTTTGCTTGGGAGCCGTTTGAAGGAACAGGGACTATGTACACATGTGCCAATAACGAGTTTTGAACTGTTTGACAATGGAAAATTGGCTTTTTAGTTACTTTGGGAGTTTTGGTGTACAGAATATTAAACTACAATGTTATGCACTGCAACTATTGAAGGAAGGGGGACGAAGGATAATGCATAGTTTGACTTTGACAATTTAATAGAAGGAACAGATCGTTTGTTTTGCATTCGGATTGTTGGTAGTCACAGTCGAGTTTTCAGTTTACTATTTACAACAAATAAAATTCACGTTCGTTTAAATCGTTGCTGAAGTAAGGCTAAGCAGAGGTAGTGATCCGGGGCAAAAGATTAAACTCAAAAGGTTAAATAAACTAGCTCAGTAAAAAAGCTATATGAAAATTACAAGTCAGGTTTTGTCTCGGCAGAGAATGGCGATAGGGAAAAGTCGGACATTTTTCATAGCATTTGGGTACCAACAAACAAGATAAAAAATATCGTACTAAGTCTGTATCCAACATATAGGTGAGGTTAAGTACCTTAAAGGAAGCCCCTCCTAAAACACAACTAAGCTAGTGTATAGTGGCTTTATGCCTGTAATGAAATAAAGAGAAATAATTACATTTGTACATGAGTTTTGAAGTTACGGCGGCCGGAAGTGTGTGCGCTACGGCGACCCAGTTTGGTGACTTTTTCAAATAGATGTATCTGCAGAACTAGAAGGAAATTTAATGTTCTGTTTTCACAGGAATGAAGTTCAAGTGAGTGGCTATTAAGAGCTTCTATGTTTGGCCGATTCGGATGGTAGCTTCCCGTCGAAATCTTCAACCAAAGTCGGCGGATTTTGGTCGGGTGGGGGGGGGGGGGGGGGGGAGAAGGGTGGGGCTTCAGAAAAAAAGAGTTTTTCCCCGAGGTTTTTGATGTTTGGAGTCCGGGTATCCTCTCCAATCATGCCGCAGCACAGAATTCCATACATTGCATGCACATCTCTTGTCGCAACTGCCTGTCAATCGCGCAGTTTTAACTGTTGATTTACGCCCTTAATGTTTGAATAACAAAAAAAAAGGGAGTTTTAGTTGATATTTTGCTGCCTTCGCGGTTCACACTAATATCCGTAAGCAAAACTGGAAGTAAATTGCTGTTGCGCAACTTCCTGTCAACCGCACTGCTACAGTGGTCCACTGTGTTGGGTCTTGCTTGGACTCTTATGCACGTGGATCAGATTTTAGCGCGCAAAAATGGAAAGTGGTGACGAGGACACTAATTTGTCCGGGACTTGGCACGAATCGCGGGCATCAACCCGGTCAAAAAAGTCAGATGTATGGAACAGTATTCTGAAGATGTTGGCAGTGGGAAAGCTAAATGTACGTTTTGCAGTAAGTTGGTTTCTAGGGGTGGCGAATTGGCTAGGACTTACAGCATGTCCGGTTCGGCACACCAGTACTTTTTTCATGTCCGGTCTGGGTCCGATCCGGTCCAAAAAAACTTGTTCGGTACAGCCTTACGAAATACACTCAAGCAAGATTTCATAATAAGGCCAAGGTGCAAAAACAAACAAAAGAGCACTGCACTGCAATTAAAATTAAAAGCACTTTGGTAGAGCAGGAAAAATAAAGACCGTTCTGAGGCTTGAATACTGCACTAAAATAGGCACATGGCGATTTCACCGATGTAGGCACCATATGCTGAGCACAAATTTGGTACTAGGCTATGCAACAATGCAAAATGAGCTCAAGCCCTGATAGCAAAGGCTTAACTTCCAAGAAAGCCATGTGCAAAACATTAAAAGCACTGCATGGAAAAGGCGAAGCACTGAAATGATCCAGGAAATGACGCCTGATGCATGAACGACGGCTGAAACCGGAACACCTCATACAGAATCTCAACGCACTGCACTGAAGCACAAAAGCACCATACTATCGTGCATCACTTGACAGCGTTAGCACAACACTGATTTCTCACCTCAGTGACCTTAACGTGCCAAAAATAAGGTCAATGCCTGCTACTGTCACACTTTATCAGTTCTTTTCTTCATGATCAACCTTCAAACATATGAGTGGATAGTGATGTAATGTCTCGTGGTGGAGATGAGCATTTCATCTCATGTATGTTTTTTATGCATTCATTTATATTCAGATTCTATACTTGTCGTTTTTCTTAGAATGATAATAGGATTCAAAGCACAATCCCCCCCCCCCCCATGAGCACTTAATTCCCCTAGAAGTTCGAGAGTTGTCTTCCCTACCGGGCTCGTAATATTTAGTATTGCACATGCGCGGGCTTGGGCTTGCTTATATAAGCTCGGCGCAACAGCCTGTGTCCATTATTTCTCCTAGGACACTCGTGACGCGTGACCGCCCTTGAGCAAGATCCCCGATCCGCTTCAGACGCTCCGCCTCCAGTCGATCCGCCCTGCCACACTCTGCGTGCTTGCGCTCCTCCAATCCTTCAATGGATTCCCTGGTCCGCCTGGTCATTGCGAGACCACTTTGGCTTATCTTCGGAGGTTGCTGACCCACCAGGTCCACCAATGGACTCTTTCTTGGGTCCTTCGCTGATCATGGTTACTAAACCGACAGGCGCGGAATTGGCTCCCCCCAATCTGCCGCCTCCACATTTCGCAACTTCGGCATTGGTGCACTCCGGATTTAGAATTGTCTGTCCACACCCCTCTTTCCCCTGATGGACTTTTGTCGGGGGGGGGGGGGGGGGAACACCATCCTGTTACTACTCTCTCCAGTGCTAGACTTCACGATCCTCAAGTCCTCCCCTCTACCTTTCAAGGGCTTTCCGACCCCAGCGCTCCACTTGCGGCAGGAGGGGGGGGGGAACGTATTGCTATCTACCGTCTGGAAGATACTATCCGTCTGCCTCCTATCGATGCTGTTGCCATTAACATTGGTAAGTATGTTGATTATCAAGGAGCAGCACCCTCTACACAAGAACCATTTAAATTTGCCATGAGAGACTTCGTAATTTTCCATCCGCGTTGCTACCCACTGCGCAGCCTCCATCGTATATAAACGTGGACACCACCATCCGGCTGATCTTTCTTCTCTACCACCGTCCTGGACAGTTGCTGTTGATCGCTCCGCGGCACGCTCCGTCTTCAACTCCAATATAGGTCTACGATCTGCTCCGATCTACGCTCCTCCATGCCAAGAACAAAGGGGACACCGCCGGATGGACTGAAACGCCCAGTAACCTCTCTACCATCGGTCCCCTTGGAACCCTCTCCTTCTAGAATTATTAAGGTTCTCGAGTTAACGCTGCGATACCAGTCGCCTCTGCACTACCATTCTCTGCACTACCACTCTCTGCACATGATGTTAGCGAGATCCTCTGATCCACTGTCCCCGTTCCTTGTCCTCAGCTCCAGTACATTTCCGTCTCCTGTGCATCGCAGACTACGCTCCGCACCGGAACTACGCAGCTTCTTCGCGCTCGGACTGGCTCCTCGGCAGTTCCTATATCCACCATCAGCACGTGCGGTTGTGCTATTTGCACTCCTCAATCCGCCTCCGCTGTCGTCCACTGATCCTCACCACTACTATCACTCCTATTGGGACCGGTGACAACACGAACCCACTGTTCATGTTACTGCGCAGCCTCCATCATATACAACTGCGGACGACGCGATCCAGCTCATCTTTCTTCCCCTTGTCCTCCGCTCCGGCATTACCACCTCCTGTGCATTACCGACTGCATCAGGCCATTCCTATCTTCGCCAACATCGTATGCGTTGTGCTACTTACACTCCTCGATCCACCTCCGCTGTCTTCTACCGTTTCGCCCGCTATAATGCCTCTCGCTTGAAGTACAGTCGTCAAAAATATGAGATGGAGCAACAATAGGGCAGCTCTATTCACCAAAATAGGTAGGATGGGTTGAAAGCACTGCGGCAGACAACAATACCATCCGAAAGGAAGTATTGTTTAGTAAGCTACGACAATACCAATTTTATTCCAATGTTGTAACCCATATTCACCACACAACATTCTGCAGCATTGGGCTGGATTGATACTTGGGTGGGTGACCACCTGGGAATCTGGCTGTTGCAGACATAGGGCCTTAGGGCTTCGGGCAGATGACCAGGAGTGGTTAACGCTCGTTAAACCCTTTAACCCTTTTTTCACCACATAACATTCTATTCCATTCTGCTGCAAAAGTAGCCAGTTAAATCGTTCTGTAATAGAAACTTGTCAACTGCAGTTATTTCTGTTTGCAAATAGAACGTTTCTTTATTTCAAAAACCTTGCGAAAAACTTATATAAATATGCAGTATTCACTATTCAGTAATTCCTAGATAAGGAAAAATCATGCAGTGATGGGTGTTTATTTATTCAATGTTAACTTATAATTGTATCAGTAAAATGTGACACTGGAAAATTAGTTTTTAGTTTGTCCAAGCATGCATTTTATAGCAATTTCTCATCTGCATATAGCTTTTACACTAGGAAACAGAAAGACGGCTAGAAAAAAATTTACACGAGATAACACCGCAGAGATTACCTATAGCAATAATTGAAGAATCCCAACTTATATTTTCGCCTTTGAATTATTCTTTCCAGTTATTTTATTTTTGGAGGAGGAGGGGGAGAAATGCACAGAGATTCGGCACAGAATATGCGAGTTGCACTGGCCAAAAAAAAAAAAAAATAATAAAATACAAAAACCACCATCATAAACACAATACGGTGCCCGCCCCTCCAACCGCGGCACTACTCATATTTTGTGCTGTTTGGGTGGGGGGGGGGGGGTGAGGTCAGGCGAGCAGCGTGTGTGCATAAATTAACTGCAGGGGTTGAAAATTGTGTTTTTCCTAGATATTCAGCTTCCTAACAGCATATTAAAAAAATACGATGTTGTGCAAGCATGCCAAGCATGAAGCGGCAAAAAATACAAAATAAAAATGGCAAAAAAATTCCGTAACCAGCAAATATTACAGCATGTAAAAAAAAAACACGATATTGTTCCATCTGTTTATCAAATGGAAAACAACACCATATGCAGCAGATATCACTCTGTGCCAAAATGGCAAAAGTTCTAAAAAATAAAATAAAAACAGTGCTAACTGCCCGATTTCCCCCATAAATAACAAACCAATGTCTGATCAGGAGAAAATGAATGCACGCACGTCATGGACGTGATCATGTTGTAACCATTGCTTCATGTTCCATCCCTCGTCAAAAGGTCATCTGGGATAGAAGGATTTTGTTTCGTTGAACCAGGCAAGTTTATTCAACATAGCCAGAATCTTATTTTACCAAAGCATCGCTAGAAGGCGTCAACTTTCCGGCAAGCGCTTCAACTCGAATTGAGTCCTTAGGAAAAATACACGTTTTCTACCCAATCAGGCTGCCTTAGCTTGAAGTAGCTATCGGCTTCACCGCTTCATGCTTGCAGAACGTTGTTGGATGCCAAGTTGCCACTGCCTGGAGTAATCTAGCATGAGTGGTATATTTTCGCATTAGGTTAAAACCTAGTCAGCCCATTTTTAACCAGAGTTAATCCAGAAAATAGTTACGACCAGAATTAGAAATGAAACATGCGGCAATATTATCACGAACACTTTGTCCATCTCTACGGACTCTTTTATGTCGCTCCTGGTTTTATCCAATGTTTTTGGTTGATGTGTTAATTATGTTGGACGGACCATCTTTCTTTGCAAGCAAATTATCACCAACGCTATTTTACCATTGGGGGTGCTAATTATGCTAATTTTATCCCCATTAAAATACTTTTATTATACTTTTTATTTTTTTTAACCTTAAGTAGTTTGAAACAAAGTAAGCCCAGAATAGGATCGATGAAGGAGCCTGCAGTCTCTCAGACCAGTAGTCTGGCTAGCCTGCAGAGCTCCCCCTTTATAGTTACTGACCAAATCATATTTATCATGCAGCTAGTCTAAGCTGTGCCATCACTCAGTCACCGTGAGCCATGATTACTAATACCAGAAACGAGATCGAACAAGGCTATTTGATAGCAAAACCTAAACTAGGCAGAACATAAGCGTCAAATTCCGCCAACTACCTAAACTACCCGAGTGCAGGATGGTTTAAGTAGTTGCACAGTAGCATGCACAGACCCCCTAAGAAGACAGGGGAAACTTTTAGTAAAAGGACAAAGTAATATTTTTTCTGAGGACCTTTTCTTTCAGCCCCATTTTGCCTTTATTTTACAGGGGTCGTAGAGTTCCTACTTTTTCCTTATTTCCTACTTTTTTGTATCCGTTCCTTATTTTCCTACTTTTTTCCAGTTTTGAGATGTACTTCCTACTTTTTTCAGCTACGTATATTTTGTAAATCTAAGTGTAAATTAGTGACATAACGTATAAGATTTGAGTTCAATAAATCAATAAGGCACGAACTTCGTTGACACACTTGACGGTCCCTTAGCTTGTTTACAATGCAAAGAGGCATTCTGCGCGTGTGCTGTAAAAGCTTCACTTCCGGTTCCGCATCGAGCAACAGTTTCGTTTTCGCAAGTCCACTGTCAAGGCGTGAACGTTGTTCGATCTGTGCTCGAGCCAAGGATAAATTTTGGGGTAAGTGCTGAGCCTACCATTAGGTTTCATTTTCAACTGCTAAAATTTCGTACTAGCTGCTGTTTGTAATTTCGTTTTTCGGTACAATGAATGCGTATAAAGAATGTAAGTGTTTCTGTATTGGGTTTGCTGAGCCAGCTGTTAGTGATGATACACCGACGGAATGGTTTTATCGCACATTTATTTATATCCAGTATATAAAGCGTCAACTACGAGAATATCTTAGGAAGGTTAATGAGCTAGAATTGTGTTTAGCAGTATTTCATTGGTCTTAAGTGTAACCGTAAAAAATATGTACTACCACTGCAGATAGGTTATATTAGTCACGTTGTTGGCCGTGGCCGCCGCCATTTTCCCCTTAAATCATCGCGGGTCAAAATATTTTATGTTGATTTCGGGTCTTACGACAAAAATTTAATTTGTATTTTCGAGAAATCTTGACCGATTTTAACATTCCAATAAGACCATTTTAACCAGCTCGAAACGAATTTTTATGGCTTAGGTCCTATATTTCAAGACTATCTCAAAACGACTTTGGAGTTAGGGTGTTTTTTAATGCCTTTTTACGTCGTTGTCCTCCCCCAGCCACCCCCCGTCTTTACAGCCATGCTGATATTGTGAAAACAATTAACAGAGGTGCAGTCTTGCTGAAGACAATGCTTATATTTGACGTCTCAGTGGAGATTATTACAATATTGTCCGCAATTTGGGTATTTTTTTTCAGTGAGAAATGAAAAATCTTTTAAAGTGTTCAGAAAAAAGTGTAGCCTACTAAAAATTCTAGAGTTCTAAATAGGACCTTGTCAGACTATCCCCCACCCCCCAAAAAAAAAATAACCTATGGTCAAAAGCTATTTTCTTTATTGGTGCCTCACATTGCTGCTGCTCCCATTGGGGTCTAGTCATTTACGAGATTTTGTTAAAGGTGCCTTCCCCCCCTCCCCCCATTTTACAAACTAGACATTATTATATGAAGATATTCAAAGTGAAAAGATGTACGGTATTTTTACGACCTTCACGGCATCCATGCAAATTTGGTGAGTGGCTTTCTACATGTATCATTATTTAAGAAAGTCTAGCAAGCAATTTAAAAAAATCTCTAGGCATATGTATTGTACTTCCTATCTAGGCTATATTTATGACTACTCGTGAAACGAGTAAGCTTTAGGTACTGATTTAAATTAAGGGGTTCCTTATTTTTACCTACTTTTCAGTGAAAAATTCCTTATTTTTCTTTATTTATGACTTACGAAATTCCTTATTTCCTACTTTTTTCCCCCCAAAATCCACTACGACCCCTGAATTTATGACTTTAGGCCCTTTCTCAGGCAACGCCGCATTTTGCAAAATGGGCAGGATCAATGACCCCTTCCCCCGTCCCCCAACGCACGCCACTGTTTATAAAAAAAAAAACGTGTGGGTTATTAATTAAACGCCATGGCTTAATGATTTACGCAAAAAATTATTCTGCCTTTTAAATCAATCATTTTTTAAATGTAAATAAAAATACAAATATATTTTTGGATTGAAGAACTTGGACCATAAAAACGAGGACGAGGAGGGGGGAGGGGGAGAAGTTTTTCTGTTTGGTGCCCTTACCACACTCTAACATCAGCTTTTCTAGTTATCTTACAAGCAGAACAATTTTTTTTTACATATTAAAGAACGTGAATAGAAAGGTGAAGAAAAATATTGTGTAGCAGAAATTCTGTCTTTGCATTCGATTAGTTGTTTACACTTAAATTAACCAGTCAAAGTAGAAATAGGTTTTCTTGTAAATCGAAGCAGAAATAGGTTTTCTCGTAATGGAATTACCAACCTTCCAGAAATGTACAGTTTAGTAATAAGCATAACGATATTTTCTGGCCAAAAGTACTGACGTTGCTATTCGTACTAGCATATTGAACAAAATAAAAAACCTCCACATAAATATTTGCTCAGCAGAAGAAGCTAATCGAATTTTGTGCTGTATAGGACCTACTCAGTTCTTGTTTTTTTATTTACCATTTTAATGAACAAATACTAACTAACTACTCATGCGCCCTTTAAGCATCACAGCACATTTGGGAATTTTAATTTGAATTTATTATACAGAGCCGTGACCCGTAGTCATATGCCCTGATACAACAACACACACACATTTGGGAATCCACTTTGCTGCAACAATGCACTTAACAATGCAACTCTGAATTAACCTTCCCTCCCCACACAGAAGGATAGACTCAACCTGCAACAATGAACCTTGCTCCAGCTCTTATTTTTGACGACTGTACACCTACAGGACGGCTGACTCGCCCGACATCCTCCTCCCCTACTCCGATGGGTCCTTCTGATCTTGAAGTAAAGATCCTTGAACTTGAACAAGCAGGACTCATTAAAACCTGCCAGTCGCTGGGGGCTCCAGTCCTCTCTAAGAATCAGAACCAGATGGTACCATTGCCTCCTCACCGGTTCCGTGAGAACACTCCGTCACCGGCCAGCATCTGTGCTCCCTTCATGACGGATTGTCATCAACGAAGGTACGCTCCTTCCGTCTCAAACTAGCTGTGGCTAGTAAGGTGGCTGCTGAAGCAGCAGCTTCCTCTCTACAGTCCCTTGGTCGTTCCTTTCGTTTCTCTCAACACCAACTCCGCCGTCAGGCCCGAATACAGGTTGTCTATGGTCCCTCTGCTCCGCCACAGTCTACGACCTCTCCTGTTCTTGTGTAACGAAAAACACTATCCACATCTCAGCATAAGGCGTGTCATCTCCTCTATGCCCGGTTCCTGCTCCGCCTCCTCCTGAAACTGACATTCTGCATCCGCACTTCCAGGCCACGTTTCACCTGCCGCACTCTCCGCCTTCATCCATCCACCGCCACCATAGCAGCAAGAGAGTATCTACACGTTGCAAGGTTTGTGTCAAGATTTCACCGTCAACGTGGACCATCATTTGGAAGCGGCAGCTTCAGTCCCGGCAACAAGCGGCTCGTGCCGAATGCCAGAAAATGGCCGAACAATCTCAACAATACATTTCTACCTTACTCTGTTTCCATCTCACACTCCACCCATCGTCCATCGATTGACTCGATTCCTGCCGCTCCTCCTTCACCCGATCCACCTTTGGTTTCCGTCTCACAGATGGCATTGTCTCAACGACTGCAATTCTCGGTTTGAGACAGGGAGAACGTCGATTTCAGCATCCGTTTGTCCTGTCTATTGCAGAAAACTTTTGGCTTGAATTATCCTCACTCCATGCCACTGATTCAAATGTACCAGCACTCCACGAAGCTGTTGCCTCTACTACACCGCCTCCACAACATCAGCCATTTTTCCAATGACTTAGCAGAAGTAAACTGCCGCAGCCACTCTTTGCGTGTTAACTACACGTTCCTTCAGATAACTCGTTTTTACCACTTGCCAGTCCCATCCTCACCACTATAGCAAGCACCTTACAGTGCTAAGTCACACACACAACGCTTACATGTCGTCCCATCTTCCATAACGATCCATCCACCTATGACAGCTGTTTGACTACCCCAATTCGATCCCCGAGTCACGATCCGCTTCGATCCTCCAGCGCAATCCACTTCATGATTCAAGCTACGATCTGTCGCACACTACCGCGGGCCATAGGCACGTCTAAGGGCTCGATCTGCCCTGAACGCTACTCATTCCGTGCGCCTCGAAAATCTTCTGATGCGGGGAATGTCGAGATCCTTGATCTAACCAGGGATCAAGGTTCTTTGGAACACTCGCTTCCACTGCTGAATCCCTTTTTATCTGAACAATCGCTTCTGCCTCCACCTTGCGGCACGACAGCCACATCCCCGATCTCATGCGACCTACCTGCGCCTAGTCGGATCTTCAGTCCCTCACTGAAGAACCTTTCTGCACTAAAAAACGTTCCACTGAAAACGTTTACCTGATACTGCTAGTGAGAACCAGGAAGGCAGCGCCCAGAGCGGCAACATTTCTTCGCTCTGCATTATACATGGCTCCAGGATTCGTCCCCATCTTTCACGGGATTACTCCCGGCTCCGCCTTCTCCACCACAGAACCGGGGGGGGGGGGCATCTACGACCTCTTCCTCACCGTTGCATACACTCGACCTAGCCTGCAGTGAGTCCGTCGGATCAGGGAATCATTATGCAATCCTCCGGCCAGTTTCTCTGGACTTTCTATCCTTGTATCCACGACCTCGGACGGTCCTTCGCCATCATCCTGTCCGCATCCCTGGCATAACCCGCTTGCCGCCTACTCGTCCTTCCACTTCATCTGCCTCCGCTGTCCTTACCAAGGCAGCTACCTTCACGGATCTACCTTCCTGCACCGAGGATACCTCACTGCCATCCTCTCCCTCGCTGTTCTAGCTTCGATCCTCAAAAAAAAAAAAAAACCGACAGAAGAAAAGAGAATGGGAACGAAGACGGAAAAATTCCTCCCGATCCTAACCAACGACCCAACCATTTCATCTGCAGGAACGGCCTTAAATAATGTGATCCCGCTATCCGCACATCAAGTCCATTCTCCATTGCAGCGCTCCTCCGTCCTACCCTCGTCCGCAGGAAACAAGGACCAGAGCCTCCATCTTGCGCCACCAGACGTCGCCACCTCCTGCTACCACCACCGTGGGAATTTTCAAATTCAAACTGCACCCGCCAACCGTCACTTCCTCTTCGATTCATCTCAGCCATGGCGGACCGCTCTTCATCGGAGGATTTGGATCGTACTCCTCCTCGTTCTCCCTCTTCAGCGGTACCATCAACGTTCCTTCACCCAAAAAATGAAAGTGCCCTGGATTTGCCTTTCCTCCACCAAGACCCAGACTTGATCCCCATCCTTGTTGCCAGCGCCACCGGCTATGCGATGGTTCCCCGTCTCAGTGGACCATGATCAAGAAACATCACCTTCAATCCATGCAAAGGGCGGTCCTGGCCCGTCGCCAACGCGCCTTAGCTGCGGCATCCGCTGCGGGAAAGCAATCGTTCTCCGACACAGCCCTTACCACATCTACGTCCCCGGATGCATCAAGACGCTCTTCTCATCCTGTTCCTCCGCTCCGTGAGGATACCGCCATATCCTATTCTACCAAAACGCTTCGGTTTGTCTTGGATTCGTCCTCACCAACCTCATCTAAAGTACCAGTCAATCCACGAAAGAGTGTTCAATCCCCCACATCCGCACGGCGGGAACAACGTCACCCCACTCAGGCCCTGCTACCTTTAACGAGTTCCATTCCATCTGTGCCGGGAACTTCCGGCGTCCGGCTAACGGCAGGTATCTTGAAGAAATCTAGTGTCCCGATTCGACCAGCAGTCAACAGTCAATAGGGCTGTTCAACGATTGGCACCGCCAACCCTTCTCCTTCACAATCCGTCAACCCGCAAGTCCGCGGCTGCTCCCGCATCCGCAACCTACACTTCAGACTCACACTGCTCCGGGGTACGTCATACGGTCCCTCCGTCACAAGAACCAATTCCCACGGATCCTCTGCTAGCCCCATTTCCTTCTCCAGTCGTCCTCCGAGAAGCATTGTCCAGGGGTTTACACCTGTCACCTTCTGAAATGGAAAATCTTCGATTTAACATTGACTTTGTGCTTCGGTTTGTGTAAAAGTTTTCGTTGGATTACTAGAATCTTCGAAATCCCTAACGGATCTGCCGATCTTCCGACAATCCACAGCCGCCTCAGATGCTCTACAAGCGGAAAATGCTCTTCTACGTGCAACGAACGAGGCATTGACAAATGAACTAGAACTCGTTGACCAAAAATACCGATCCCAATACCTCAACTACGCCCTTCTCAAAGCCCATTATAATTGGGTATCCCCAATTCCGTCCTCGCCACCCTGGCGAGTGTACTATTCCACACGTTCCCGCACCCGGCGTCTCCGTTCGGCACCATCCACGCTAGGAACACCTCCTTCCTCACGACCGCCCACCCAAGAAACACTAACTCCGTCTCCAGCCTCCCTTTACCGTGCGGCCCCGTCTCCTCTTCCGTCATCCTTCCGCAACTGCGCCAGCTTTCCTGATGAACTCTAGCGAAGAAGGCACTCCCCCACTGCCACCCCCGGATCTTTCTACTGAATCCTCTCTCCAACCGACATCAGCCTTCAATATCACCAATGTACCATCCGAATCCGTATACAACGGGGCTCTTTCCTCGACTTCTGCATCCTCTGTTCCTCTGCCACCTCCACCTGCGGATATGCCGATCAATATCCCCTCCATAACTCGGGATCCTTCCCCATCAACACTCTGGCAGCAGTCCGCCGTCATTCCAAATTTACCTTATTTTTCCCGTTACTCAGTATGGCAGTACGATGATGCCCCGAACTTCTATCCTGCCTTTTACGGTATCCGCCGCAACAACCGTACAACAGACGGTGATATGCCATGCTCCCATTGTCGCTCCAAAGCGACAGGGGTAGCCTTCGGTTTCCATACAGCGCCGGATTAGACTGCTATACCGTCCCAAACTCTCACCATTCATCCGTCAGGTCTCTGGTGAGAAGCCCACCCATGACAGTCGTAACTTTCATGTGTATCCGTCTCACCCAAACTGTCGTTCATCGACCCAATTTTTTCTTGTACTGGATATTTAGTGTTTTTTCTCCTTTCTCACATGCGGACCAACGCCTTCTTTCCTTCCCTTCAAAATAAAAAAAAAACAAAAAAAAACAACACAACGAGTAGGAACGCGACCAGACACGGACCCTCACCGATGACGTCGTCCGCTCCTTCTCCGACCAATGGCGTTCTCCGCCATGGTTAAGTCGGCTATCCTGCACCTCTCACTGGTGCATCGCCGGACCAATCCAGCCTCCAATACTCCGCCATTACAAGACTCACCAGCTTCCCACAAGGTAAGACGGTTCATTTTTTTACACTTGATCTCTTATCCTTGTCCCCATTTGACAGACCTCTGCATGCGATGAAGCTAAGCCAAATAAGAAATTATAATACAAAAAACTCCCGCATGCCTGATCTCACTCATCCTGGCGGATAGCACGTATCCTTATCCGCCTACTCCACTAAGCACTACCCTCTCCGCTCTAGAGTGAAAGTGATCAGACAGCAGATGGGTCTTCATAAAGGCGTTGTGTGCCTGGGGTAGCCGTCGTGTGCCTGGGGTAGCCGTCTCGTACCGCGGGAAGTCAGACTTGGGCTCCCAGCTCCTTTCCGGAGCAGCACCTAGCCCTCCACCAGGTTACAAAGTCTGCTAGTGTAAATAAGGTAATGTATATTTATATTTTCGTCGGCTATAAAAAGACTAAAATTGCAGGGCCTGCACCTGCTTAATTTTAGTTTCTTGTTTGCCAAAACATATCAACCTGATAATTTTAGCATTACATTCCTCGAATGTGATGGTTCTCTGGAGGTTTTTCGGTTGTGTGTAACCGCCTGCTTGCATGCTCCCACTGCGTCTGCGCAGCGCAGTCCTCCTCTATTTAAGCGGCAGCATGGGCGATATCGGCATTCATTTTCCTCCACAGTTCACTTCGTTCCGTCGGTCTCCGGAATTGGACTTTCGCGACATCTTTTCGTCTCAAGCCGCAAGGCGGCTTCGTATCCTTCTCCTTCATCGTGGGAAAAGAAGTCATCGTGGCTCTCTCCCGTTGTCTCCCGGGAACGACCCAATCGTCAGCGGGGGCGACCGCTAGGCACTGTCCGCATCACTGTGCTGGTTGCCCATGTCGCCCCTTCACGACATCTTCCTTCGTGGGAAATGAAGTCATCGTGGCTCTCTCCCGTTGTCTCCCGGGTTCGACCCACTCCGTCGGCTGGGACGACCGCTAGGCCCGGCCGCATCACTCTGCTGGTTGCCCATGTCGCCCCTTCACGACATCTTTGTTCGTGGGACATGAAATCATCGTGGCTTCCCCCTGTTGTCTCCTGGGTGCGACCCACTTCCACGCAGGATCACAATCATTGCCTCGGCCGTCTTCCTCCTCACCCATGAAATGCGCCGACACTCAAGACTGGGTCGCTTCGACTGCAAGCCAAGACAGCCGCAAATGACACTTGTCTGCCCCTCCACCTGGAGCTAAACAACACAGGCAATCGACGCCTTTCCCCTTTGCGACACCTGCTTTCGCGACAACTGCTTTCGCGACACCTGCTTTCACGACAACTGCTTTCGCGATACAACTGCTTTCGCGACACAAGATGCTGCAACACTGTCCCTCGTCCCAGCTGCCTGCCTCACCCACCGCCTGACCTTGCTACCCTCGAGGAATAACCTCCGGCAAGCCAAGGCTTCTTCCGGGAAGCGAAAAGGAAGCTACAGATGCTTTGTCTCTCCGGGGAATCTCCAACACCAACTCCCCCATCGACCTTTCCTCGAAGTCGTCTCGCCGTGACTACAGTTTAATTCGCTGCGAAGCTCACATCCTAGTCGACTGGGTATTCCGCCAACACGCAATATCGCATCCTGGTCCGCCTCCCTCTTGCACCTCATCGGTGAAAAGAGCTGAAACTCATGACTGGGCTGCGTCGACGACAAGCCACGACAGCCGAAAAACGCCAGTCACCCCCCCCCCCCCCCCCCTCCAACAACCTGGAGCCAAGCAACGCAGACTTGCGGCGCCACCAGCCTTCGCGTAACACCTACTTTCACGACTCCTGCTTCCGCGACAAAGGGAACCTCGACTCCGTCCGCCCCCGTCAAGCACACCCTGTTTATAGACAACAACACTAAAGATCCTACCATTTCCCTGGCTTCTCTACTCAAGACAGCGGAAGGAACGGTGCCAGACTGCTTCATGTCCAAACCATCACAGTCCGCTGACGCCCCAGTCATCAACCGTGGTCTCATGATAGGCTTTGGGTTTTCCTTCGCGACAGAGATGCCAAACCATGCAGCCTTTTTGGACAATCGACGATGCTTTTCACCTGCCTCCTCCGGAACGGCGGTTTCCTGCTGAGCAAAGGCGAACCCCTACAACTAGACACAAAACACGCCCCGACCGCAAATCAAGCTGTGCCTCCGCATAAGCCTTCGCGCCGCCTCACAAACCGACGTATTGAACACAACAATTTACTCTGAGTTCTTCTAACAGCAACATGGATCTCTCTTTGCCTCCATGCAGTTCAAACACAAGAAACGACGCCTCACAGACCGTCCCCCCCCCTGCACCCTCGTCGTCGCTGCTTTCACTTGCGTTTCAACGGCCTCCATCACCACTGCCTTTCAACAAGAACATTCCATCGCCACGGGACTCTAACATCCATCCGCATCCTTTCGCGACATGATATTACCCAACACGTCTCTTTGTCGCGAAGGCAGCTCCATTGGGATTGGGCTCGAAAACCCAAGCCTCGTTTTGACATCCTGCCCTTACGTTCCCAGTCCTGGTCCCGTATTGGCTGTTAACGCAGCCTCCACCGAACCGAGATCGCACTCCTTGTCGCGAAGGGGGATGATCATCCAACGCTACAACCCAGGCCGGGGTTTTTTTTTTTTTTTTTTTTCACAGCACTTCAAAATGGAAACGCTGGAAACAATTCGAATTTCGCTAGCTGCCATTCGACCTGAACGCTACCCCAAGATTTTTCACGATCAAATTTGCGCTCAAGCTTTGATTACATGTTGTCGTCTCAATCAAGTTTTAAAGCAAGCAACCGCGTCAAGACTCAGGGCCTCATTCGTGCGAAGAGCCAAGAAGCAAAGGGGTAAACCAAGATGAAAGCCGCTTGCACCTCTTGCTGTTTGTCTCGACCGTGGCTAACCCCACGTCTCGAGTGAAAATCAAGTCACCTGTTGCTGTCTACTGCTGCTCGTCTCACTCGTGGCTAGAACCCACGCTTTGAGTAAACCAAGTCGGAAGCCGTTGGAACCTCTTGCTGCTTGTCTCAACCGTGGCTAACTCCACGTCTCGAGTGAAAACCAAGTCACCTGTTGCCGTCTACTGCTGCTCGTCTCACTCGTGGCTAATCCCACGTTTGGAGAAAAGGACCAAAACGGAAGAAGTTTGCATCTCTTGCTGCTTGTCTCGACTATGGCTGACCCCATGTCTCGACTGAAAATCAAGTCTCATGTTGCTGTCTACTGTTGTTCGTCCCACTCGTGGCTAGAACCCACGTTTTGGGTGAACGAAGACGGAAGCCGTTTACATCTATTGCTGCTTGTCTCGACCATGCCTGGCCCCACGTCTCGAGCGAAAATCAAGACAACAGTTGCTGCTCACTACTACTCGTCTCATTCGTAGCCAGAACCCACGTTGTGAGTCATCCAAGACGAAAGCTGTTTGCATCTCTCCCGGCCTGTCTCGACCATGGCTGACCCCACGTTTCAAGCGACAGTCAAGACATCAGTTGCTGCCCGCACTGCTGCTCGTCTCGACCGTGGCTAACCCCACGTCTCGAGTGAAGATCAAGTCATCAGTTGCCACCTACACTGATGCTAGCCTTATTCATGACTGAAAAACCCATGCTTTGACTGAAGAGGGAAATCGGAAACCGTTCACATCCCTTGCTGTTCATCTCGACCACATCTCAAGTGAAATTCAATACATCAGTTGCTGTCCACATTGATGCTCGCCTCATTCGTGGCTAGAACCCACGTTTGAGTGAAGAGTGAATTCGGAAGCCTTTTACAGCCCTTGCTGCTCGTCTCGATCATGGCTACCCCATGTCTCGAGTGAAATCAAGACAACAGTTGCTGTCTGCACTAATGCTCGCCTCATTCGTGGATAAAACCCACGTTTTGAGTGAAAGGTGAAGTCGGAAACCGTTTACATCCCTGTTCGCTTGTCTCAATCAAGGCTGAGCCCAGGTCTCAAGTGAAAGGAAAGACAACAGTTGTCATCCACAGATGCACGTCACAGCCGTGGCGAAAACCCACGTTCTGAGTAAAGACAAAATCAAAACGTTGCTCTCTACTCGTCTCGACCGAAATTGACCTCAAGTCTCGAGTAAAAAACAAACAAAAAAAAATTGCTGTCCACACTGATGCTCGTCTCATTCATGACAAACACCTACGTTTGAATAAAGAGTCAAAACGGAAGCCGTTCCCACCTCTCACGACTTTTCCTGTTCATAGCTAGCCTCAAGTCTCGAACAAAAATCAAGACAACAACGACAGTCTACACTGCTGCTCGTCTCATCCGTGACTAAAAAATCCACGTTTTGAGGGAAGAGTCAAGAAATATGACGTATTTCATCTCGCCCTAATTGTCTCAACCACAACTGTCCCCACGTCCCGGGAAAAGAAAAAGACACCTAATGCAAATCCATCCGGTGCTCGTCTCAAACATGGCTAAACTTACATTGAGTAAATAGTCACACGGATGACGCCCTCTGCTCTTCCAACATCTCCACCACAGATAACCCATGTTTCTAGTGAAGACCAAGACGACCATTGCTGTCAACACTCGTCGCATTCGAGGCTAGAACCACGGTTTGAGTGAGGTTTTCAAGACCCAACGTATTCACCTCGAGCCGCTCGTCTCGACCTTCACCAAGACACATCCACTGCACAACCTTTACGTAGACCTGTTCCCACGATTCGTTCTCCCTTTACAGGTACTGAAAAAAAGCCAAGGAAGCCAAAGCCTTCTCCTCCTCAGAGCCCCTTCTGACCAGACTTCTCATCAGTAACCCTTCACCCAAATCCGGGATTCCGAGCCTGAACGCTTCAAAACTGCCCCGTCCGAGCTCTCCGTCTCAACCTCATCAGAACCCACACGAGAACATCCCAATAAACGGAAACCTACTTCTCCTGCCTAGAGGCTCACAAACAGGAGAAACCTTAGCTACAATGATCTCTCGCTGGAAAAGAAAAAAAAAACAATCGATGTCACCAACTATAAAGCCAACCTAAAGGGAAATAGCAACAGCACACGACGTCACAACGTTTTCAACCTCATGGGCACACCATAATGCCATTCCATTAGAAGAATTCCTACAGGCGGCTTCCTAGCTTCACTCAACGACATCTGAGGATCATGTCAAGCGAAGAGAAGGGACTACACTGGCTGGGTCCAATCGTCGCAGCCAGAACTGTTGTCAAGCCCCCCTTATTAAGCACAATCAGAACGAAGCAGAAGCAAGCCATCCCAGATGGAAACAGGCCACCCATGGAAGGAAGCAAACAACCCTAGATGGAAGCAAGATCCCTTAAACAACAACCCTTTTCAGGGGGAAGGGTTGGGGGAAGCCTGCTTGCATCCCGGGGCGCCCCGTCAGATCGGTGCCCGCCACCACGTTCGACGAGGTCTCCTGATAATGCTAAAATTATCAGGTTAATATGATTTGGCAAACAAGAAAGAACATTTTGCCAGCCCCCAGTTTGGCCGGCTAAAAATGGTTTCTTTTTTGCCTAAAACATACTTAACCAAGGGCCCGCCCTGCCTCCCCTCTCGAGTCACCTCGTGACAGATTGAGAGGAAAAGAAATGCCCATATCGGCCATGCTGCCGCTTAAATAGTGGAGGACTGCGTTGCGCAGATGCAGTGGGAGCATGCAAGCAGGCGGTTACACACAACCGAAAAACCTCCAGAGAACCATCACATTCGAGGAATGTAATGCTAAAATTATCAGGTTTAGTATATTTTAGGCAAAAAAGAAACCATTTTTAGCCGGCTAAGGTGGGGGCCGGCAAAATATTCCGCCATGAGCTAGGTTCTGGCACGAGAAGAAATGATGATATCCGCTGCTGCGCAGGGGTTTATATGAGCTAGCCCGACGCATGCGCGATAAGGTGCGAGCCAGGCAGGGAAGGCAACTTCAACTTCTAGGGGTAACAGCAGCTCTGAAGGGTTAACTGCTAGTGTTAATAAGGTAATATATATTTTCGGATAGGCAATAAAAACTAAAATTAACCAGGTGCAGGCCCTGGAATTGTAGCCTTTTCATTGGGTTATTTGATCTAATTGAAAGGTAGTCACTTTAAAGTGGGAAAATTTTCAGACCTCATTGTGTTGTAGAGATTACTTTTCGCCCGAAAGATTAGAAATTTTGTAAAGGGTCAAACACGGCAGTCACATGGGCTGAGGCCCCCGTTACAGAGCTTACAGTCGCTAGTAAGCCAAATCTTTTATTGTGTCGCAAAGCAGCCAAGACGCATAACAAAAAGAAAGAAATGCGGTCAAGACTCAAGCTCGAAGAACAACCGTTTCGAGTTTCGACTGAGAAAAAGTCTCAAAACAGGTTGAAAAGGGCACTAAGTCTAAGTCAAAGGAGGCCACCCTCTTTCTGGGGTGCTGATAATGACAATAAACCTTCAGAAAGAGATGGATTCGTAAGCTGAGGAGAAAGGGCAGGAGCACAAAATGCCATCGAACCATAACTTCAAAAAATGGATTCTCCAGTTCAACAGAAGCTTGATTCTTTCAGACGGAACTCAACTGCATACAGTTTGCATAAGTCGAACGTCCTGGATCGCCCTCGGCATGTTCAAATGTTAAGGGTCGCCTATCGTAGAACTTAGGTTCGGGCCTTCCATGGCTCGTTTAAAGGCTTTGAAGGACCATTTTGTTCGACGTCATCGGTGAATTTCTCAGATCATGTTCACACATCACTGCCCAGGTGATTACAAGGCTTGATTTTCAGCCTTCACCAGGATGACACAGATTTGCTTCCCGGCATTCAAATCTGTTTCAGTTGTACATTGCCGTTCCGGCTCCTTACTCTTTGTTCCCGCTGTTTTCATGGTTGACAGGAAAACGTCATCATCTTTCGGGGAAGTTTTCAGGAAGGGGTTTGCATGTTAAACGCAAACTCCTTGTTGGATTGATTAGGAAATGGTCTCTCGGGCTCTCCCGACCCCAGTCTAATTTGGTCGTTAGTAGGAATTGAGGAAGGTCAGAAAGTGAAAATTCTTCGAAGGTGGGTTGCACTTCAGACACCGAACTTAAGTCGAACCATGGGAGGTCGTCGTCATTTGAAATGAAGTTATTTTGCACGGAAAAGTGATTCCAAACGAGGGCAACATTGACCGATCTTCAATGGAGAAATCCTCCTCTTTCGCATTTCACCCGGTTTAGGAAAGGGGTCCCCGACTCCATTATCGCCCCTTGCTTCTCCCGATACCACATACCGGTAAGGGGTCAGCGGTCTTCGTTCGGAAGCCAGATTCCTGCCCGGCATGGCTGGGAACATATTCCGCAAGCCTTTTCCTCGATCCACCCCGATCTATCGGGGGGGGGGGGGGGAGATAGTTGGCCACTCTGGAGCTGAAGAGTGGGGACAGGTGTAATTTGCGGTCAGTTATTGTTACGCAGCGTGTTGGAAAGAAACCCCCCTGGTGTGTTTTCATATACACGGGTGGGCCTCCAACAGCTTTTCTTTCATGCAGGTGTTTTCGACGGTGAAGCTACTTTTAAGCTTCTTCTCTGCCAAAGTGAAGCCCCTTTGGTGACTGAATCGGTATGGAGGA
Organism: Lithobius niger; assembly: GCA_023313725.1. Classification (NCBI taxonomy): domain Eukaryota; kingdom Metazoa; phylum Arthropoda; class Chilopoda; order Lithobiomorpha; family Lithobiidae; genus Lithobius; species Lithobius niger. Next base: position 31,181 of record JAHWFP010005229.1, on the reverse strand, counting down.
ACTTGTTCTTCTGTTGCAGGCTAGGACATTCGCCTCACCCGTTGAAAACCATCCCTTTTCCCTTCGGGAGAATCTGTTTCATTGATGCCTTCCTTTCTCGGCAAGCCTGCCTCACGTCTCGTTTCTACCTCCAAATTGGCCTTAACTCGAGGCTTGTCTCGACTAAACAAAAAATAAATAAGGGTATCGTCTATTGGGTCGCGTCTCTTCTGGTAGTAGCCTTTGAAATTTTGGGACTGAGGTCTTTACATATTTTCCAGGTAGGGATCAACCTTTGGCTGTTGGAAGCCTGGATCTCACTCTTCAAAAGCCTCCTCACTCATCTTCGTTGACTGTTTATATCCGAAACAGTCCCATTTTGAGGGATCTTGCTTTGGCAGCCGGGCATTGTGGGATGGCTGTAGCATTCAGAGGGAAATGCATGAACGTTTCTCAAGGGTTGGGTTCTTGACCCCTTCTCCCTTTTGGAACTCTATGCTTCAACTCTGGAACCAGATGTTGTGTGTAGGCCATTGTAATTTTAGGCTTAGTTTTAAGTCCAGGGAATAGGAATGTGAAAGTACCATTTGTCCGCTTCAGCACTCCCTCGGGAGGATGAATTTTTCCTGACGCATGCCCCAAATTGAGGAATGTTAGGTTCCATCGCCTTCTCTTTGCTGACAATTGATGCTTTGGTAGTGACATGGCTCCTGCCATTGGATAATCGTCATAACCATGTCACAACGAATTTCCGCTTCTTGGGCGATTTTGGCGGGGGCTCCACTAGTCTTGGAACTTATGCAACACTTGATTTCCCGTCATTTCCAGATGTAAGTGCTTCTGGAGGAGGGGCATCACGGACGCCAAACATTGAGTCAGGAAGCAGTATTGATCAATAAGGATTGGCTTCGCATAAGGAAAAGGTTTCACACTGGTGAAAACACACATGGGAGAAACGCTTACATACACAGTGCTCTCTTCAGTGACAGTGCTTCAGTGTAACAAACACATGGAACCATCTCTAATTGAGAAAGAAAAATCTGGATCACTCTGAAGTTTCCCTAATTGGTAGATGAAAGTGTGACTCTCATGGTACTTTCCCTAAATGCGGGAGAAAAATGTGACTAAGATTCAAAGCCCACCGCCTTATACTTGAGATGCTAGTCTTTGCTCGTAGGAGATGGAGCGTTCCGAGAGAGGACTTTAAGAGATATTGAGCACACCTTAAGGTGTTGCTGGTGTCAATCTATGTCGAGTTCAATGTGAAAACTTATTAGCAGGCTGGAGGAGCCCCCTAAGGGCTACTCCAGCTCGCCAATTCTTGCCAAAATGGTGATGCAACACCTTGACGAAATGATACTGAAGTCGGAATTGCGAGTGCACATGTGGAAAAGATTAGTTGATGACGTGTATTCGATTTTGAAGAAGAATGAGTTTGAAAAGGTTCTAGAGAGAGTCAACAACTGGAGGGTAGGAATAAGATTTACAGCAGAGCGTGAGGAAGAAGGTGAACTCGCATTCCTTGATGTCACGATTCAGAGAGGTAACGATGGAAAGCTGGTATACCAACCACGATGGCAACCGACCAAGCCATTCCCTTCTCCTCAGGACACCCTGAAGAATAGCTGAAGGTGACTCCCAAAGAACAAGTTTGTGAGAATGGTGCGTAACACTAGTAGAGAGATGGCTGATCCTCACATGGAAAGAACAAAAGGAAGATTTCTAAAACTTGGTTATCCTGCAGGACTTCTAAATTGTCTAAAGAAGAAAGCAAACAAGATAGTGGGAGCAGAAAAGAAGAGAGGTGGGAGTGAGAGTGAGAAAGGGGTGGAAGATGGTCCTAGGAGTAAGATTGACCTACCTGGAAGGGGTTACGGGTTATGTGCAAGACGTCTTGTGTAAGAATGGCTTCAGGAAATATTTGAAAAATGTGGAAGGTTGAAAAAGAGGATGTCCTGTAGTAAGAAACACAGCCTCAGTAATGTGAAAGAAAACCAAAGATCGGCAGACGAAGAAATGATGGGAGCAGTAAGAAATACAAGGGAAGCTGTGTATTGTGTGCCGTGCAACGACTGCGGTGCCGTTTACATAGGAGAGACGAGGAAAGGGGTAAGGACAAGAGTGGCCGGAAAAGTTCGTAACAAAGTTGAAGATAAGGGCATATCAGCCCATTGCGTGGCGACGGAGCACGAGATTGACTGGAAGCAGACGAAGACACTGATAGATCAAATACAACGAGAGATGCACAACTCAGGTGTCTTGAATCTATTGCGATTCAAGAGCATGAAAAGAAAAATGTGCAATTAATGAACATTCAAGGCCTGAAGCATTTAGTAAGCTACAATCCGGCAGGCCGACTTCATTGACAGTGGAGAATAGGCACGAACGATCTAGGACCGCAACACAAATACAGGAGGTAACATTGCCAGCTAAATTCAAATGCGCTAGCTCTTCGAACTGGTGTGAAAGATGTAGAAAGTCCAAGCTATATCCTTGATGCCCGAAGAAAATAACAAGTTATCGAAAATTCACTGGACAAAGGCTTGATTGTGAAAGTGTGCGATAATTTTTCCCGTAATTTTTCCGAGTTTTGTTGATGTAGCAGGTTTTTTTTATTTATTTCAACGTTATTATCAAGGCAAGCGAGATTTTATAAGTTTAAAACGTGTTTTCAGGGTCTTAGCTAACATTAAAAAAAATTGAAAAAGTGAGGGTTTATGTTCCTTGAAATAGTTTTTCGGTACTATACAAATCTGTTAAACAGATCCGGCAATGTGATCATTCATAAAACCCAAATAAATCCGATTAATTGCAGCTTCATATTTGAAAAGAGACAGCCCTGCATTATTAAAAAAAAGCGTGAATGCGTATATATTACGTTTAAATTGTTTTTCTCTAATTTCGTAACTGGTTCAGACATGGTGATCATTAATCAAATTCACGTAGAATTGAACGATAACTACAGCAATTTTTTTACTAATGTGATTATAAAACAAAGTATGCACCATATTTTCGGGAAAAAATCTGGCCGACATCGCTTACATTTGTCTCGGTTAAGATCAGTTTCTGTTTATATTACAGATTTGATCGCCTTGGCCGCAAGTGGTAGTAATCACAAATAGTTTCTCCAACAAAAGGTCATATTTATAAGTAAATATTCAAAGCTCTTTCCAGAATTAAAAAGTTCAAAGTGAAAAATCATAATAATGTTTATCGTTTGTGCGTTAAGCCTAATAGACATGCATGACACCACGCCACGGTGCTTTCCAACACCACTAGTCCAGCAAACTCACTACTGTTGGAAACAGATTGGTACCTCCAAAAATCATACATGACATCAAGTGCGGAGCCAAAACTGCCTCCAGCAGTGGTGATTTGAGATGAATTAGGTTGATGGTCTTGGGAAACACCCCAAATGCACGGCTGGATCTTTTTGCATTAGGCGACAGTAAGTTCGATCGGAGGTGGTAAAAAAAATGACTAGTGAAGTAATCCTTTTTGTTACATTCATTTCAGAAGCGCTAAGAACACTGTGCCCTGGCATAACGAACGCGTGTACTTCACAAATGCCAATTCTAGTACTTTTCCCCATAACTACCTGGCAGCGGGATTTAGCACAGCCTTACAGAAACACTGCGTAGAAATTCTGTTTGCTTACTGCTACTTCTTTTTTTCTTTAGATTGATATTTTTTGAAGAATATCATGATGACGATGATGCCACTGGAAAAGCCCAAAGAAGAACACAGAATGGCAGTGTAGACCAAACCAAAAAAAGGCCTGCAACTAAAGAGAAGCTAGCGGCTGGTTGTGAAAGTAGTTCTGCTCTGTTGGACCTTGACTTTAGTGATGCTAATGAAGGGGAAGAACAGTCAACAAGCCGCTTTACTCAAGACCACAATACAAAAAACAAACATAAAGATATTTCTCAAATTGATAATGCTAAAAGAAATGCTGGTAAGGCAACACATGGTCTGTTTGTAGTACGTTATTGTGTCCTATTTGTGATAATGTGTTCTTTTGTCAGTATCGACTATCAATATTGTATGATTGCTTTATTGAGTAAGGGTTTTATTTTTGTTAAATGTATGTGCTTTAACTTTGACATTGGTACACTCCTCGTACAGATTTTGCTGATTTGAGTGACTATGTTCCATACAGCAGTTAAATCCGTTTTTGCGTCATTAATCAAGAAACCCTTATAATCGATGGACCGATTCCTGCTTTCAATTTATAAGCCACATCGGAGAAATATTTTACAATATATGAATAGTGTTACTTAACTGAAAATTAACTAAGAGCTACTGCTTCGGCTCGACCACTTTGTGTTCAAGTAAGTTGAAGTTTACACAGGCTGAGTATGCGATCTGTCTGTTGCTTCAAACACACGAAAGCTAAATATGAGTAAAGTGTTAATGGTTACCAGGTTATAAATGTAAATCAAGTTTTCTCGTAGTTGATCCTCTGAAAAATGGCGTTGCTACTCATCACAGAAAAAATGTCAAGCACATTTATTTTATGTTTAGGTGCTGTTGATCTATTGACTGATCAGTCTTTGCTAGCGGATGAGGACAAGGATGACTTGACGCTACTCAATGAGATCCTTAGCATTCCGTCCGGTGGACCCGAAACCGATATCGATTGGAAATCTGCGTTTGGGATAGGGACCTCGGACAACTTTAATCCTGACTGGCAGTCAGCTTTTGGAGAAAAATCTGGACCCGCTGATACTGATTCATCACAAGAATTTCTCCCATCCCAGCTTCTTGACGTGAATCTCGATTTAGGTTCACTCTCTTTGCATCAAACTACAAGTAAGAGGTTAAAGAGTTAATAATAGGGCATATATTAAAAAACAATATCACGTTATCCAAACCATTTATGATACAGGGTTAAATTTGCATGAAAACTATAGAAATTACACTTATTTCAGTAGAAATTTATGTTTTGTGAACTGCTTTAAACCACAAACGAATAAGGCCAAGCAAAAGTGCATGCGTGTACTTTAAATCATTGTGTATCTTAATTTTTTGTGTTTATCTTCGTCCTACGACTAACAGTCTTATTTTTGCCAAATTTTTACCTTCTCCTGTTACCCATTTAACCAGCTCGAAACGAGCTTTTCAGTGGTGGAAGTTTCAAGCCTTTATCAAACTAGTGACGAGTTATTTAGCAAAAACGAAAAATCTTTAAAATTAGAAGATGATACGAATAAATTATTATAAGGCTGGGCCGATCCCAAGTACCGATCCCATCTGTACCGATATTTGCAGTATCGGTAGAAATCGGGATCAGTAGATAAAACTCAGATTAATCGGCAATAAACTAATTAGATGATATTTTAAATTCTGGTCTACCGAATTTGACTTTTGAATGCACCACTCTGAAGTTTTTTTTGCCAGCTTTCCTATGCTTGCGCCAGATGGACGAATGGTTTTCCCTGCTTTCCGGGCAGGATGAAGTTCCCTTAGCCAACCTTCCCTGGCAGTCCCTAAATACCGGTGGCTTCAGGGCTACTGACAGTGGATGTACCAGTTTACACCCCTACCCCCGGTCACATCTTCCATTTGTGGATGCCTCGATTTCGGAATTGGGGTGGGGGGTGGCCCACAAGGGTGAACACAGAGCATTAGGCCCTTGGCCGTCGGCAGAAACGACTCTTCATATTAACACCCTGGAGGTACAGGTCATAGTCTACGCTGTCGAACATGGTCCTCTGTGTTCAGAGGAAAAACAGTTGCTGTCATGTCAGTCAATACCACGGCTATAGCATATGTTCAGTGCAGTGGTGTACCGATACCATAATTCCGATTCCGATGCCAGTTCCGATACCAATAAACCGGTTCCGTACGGTTCCGATTACCAGGTGGCTGTGCTACAGCGAATTGGAAAAAAATTAATAATAATGAATTTATTATGTTTAGGGAGCCGAGTTCTGCTGTGGCGAATTTTTATTAATTTATGCATTTTGGAACGAAAATTTTGATATATAAAAATTTGTATAATTAAAATAAAAAATGTAATTAAATTAAAAAATTAGATAAAATTTGTAAAAAATAATTAAAATAACATGTAATGAATTTTTTAGATAGGACTTCTGCTTCCATGATTAATGCCAAGCCCTTTTTCTAGTGGCACTGATACGATTTGAAATTTTTGCTTTCCGAATGTATCAAATTTCATTTTTAAAAATTAAAATTAAATTAAAACACTTAAGTTAAAAAAAAACTAGTTTAAAATAACTGGAAAGTTCAAACGATTTTTTAAATTCTGCCCTGGACCTGCATTTTTAAATATGATTTTTGCTTCTTGTATTGGCCCAAGCACTTAGTGAAGCTGATTTAAAATTTTTGTTTTCTTGATGTATTAAATTTAATTTTTTTTAAACAAAATTAAAAAAAACTTTGGCTAAATAAGTGCATGCTTGAAGATTTTTTGCAGCCGGATGCTTAAGAGTAATAGCAAAGCTTTATGTACTTGAAGATTTTTGCAGCCAGATTTTATTGAAGGCACTGTTGACTCCAGGTTGACTCCAATCGAATGCATGGTTTAGAAACAAAATGATGGTGCAGGCTTGACTGCTGTGAAATGCTAAGCAAAATAGGAAACAACTTAATGATCGTAAAGTCCTGATATCCTTAAACAGGAATCAACTATACCATTTTCTGCTTAGTATATTACCATCCTAGACAGAATTTTATGGGTACTTAATGCAAACTACTCAACAAAAGTTGGCATCAACAGGTAAGTGGGCCAATAAAAATGCGCGAAAATGTGTTAGTTATTCATCCAAGATTCTACTACCAAGCAGTTTTACGATGATTTAAGCTACTGAAATTAATTTTCTGTTCCAAGATTGCTAAGATATTCTTTACAACTATTGCATATCCCTGGAAAAGGGTATGTAGATGACATTATCAAGTGATTTAGTGGTCTGTGCCGATTTTTGAAAGGTATTCAGTATTGGCCAACCACAGAACCGTACTCAGAACCGGAATCGGTACACCACTAGTTCAATGAGGGTGTGGGACCAATTCACGCACCCTGATAACAAATTATCCAGATTATTCTACCATTGCCGCTTATTTCACGTGACATTGTTACCCAGTCACATAGCTGGGAAGTTTCCTGTGATGTATGAGGGTGACAGTCACACACTTGTGGGTTCACTAAGGCATAGTAAAGACTAGGAACACAGTGTTGTAGGCTAACGCTTGAAGGACAGCTTTATTGACTAAGTACAGCCTTTATATAAAGTATGTCACATGACATGTAGTCATGTGATATTGGTACGGCGATAACATTGTATGGATAGACTGTAGTTAACTGTGGAGGTATATTAAGCTGAAAATGGGTTTACATTGGGACTTAAACGACTACCATTGTGGTGCCTCTATGATGACACCACAATACCCCAACTAATAAAAAAAAAGAAAAAAAATTCTTAAGCCTAGCGGAAAAATAAATGTGTATTATTTTGAAGACATGAAATTTTTATTAGTCACTGCCTAAGTTGTGATTATTAGGGATGTGCGAGTAGACAAATTTTAATTTGAGTCGAGCCGAGCGGAGTTTGCAACAGAAGAGCCGAGTTCGAGTATTTGATGGAAATATTTTGTTTGCAAGTTTCCCTTTAATTTGTTAAGATAATAAGAACAAAGATGGTGCTTAGTTTACTGTGTGGGTCGTGGTTTTTCAGTTTTAAAGATATAACTTGAAAATGGTTTCAGTTATTGACTTTTAATCTAAACCACTGGAAAGCTCTTGCCGAGACGATCGATTTGGTATATTGGAATGTCAAAATCGGTCAAAAATTGACGAAGTTATCGCATTTTCACCGGATTCGAATTTTTCGAGTATCGCACATCTCTAGTTTCTTACTATCTGCAAAATACTAACCTTCATTATGTGCTAAATTGTTTCGATTTGCTCTTTTAATTGCCCGGAATTAAATTGAAACACCACAATACCCCAACTAATAAAAAAAAGAAAAAAATTCTCAAGCCTAGCGGAAAAATAAATGTGTATTATTTTGAAGACATGAATTTTTTATTAGTCACTGCCTAAGTTGTAATTATTAGGGATGTGCGAGTAGACAAATTTTAATTTGAGTCGAGCCGAGCGGAGTTTGTAACAGAAGAGCCGAGTTCGAGTATTTGATGGAAATATTTTGTTTGCAAGTTTCCCTTTAATTTGTTAAGATAATAAGAACAAAGATGTTGCTTAGTTTACTGTGTGGGTCGTGGTTTTTCAGTTTTAAAGATATAACTTGAAAATAGTTTCAGTTATTGACCTTTAATCTAAACCACTGGAAAGCTCTCGCCGAGACGATCGATTTGGTATATTGGAATGTCAAAATCGGTCAAAAATTGACGAAGTTATTGCATTTTCACCGGATTCGAATTTTTAGCTGGCGCCGCGCCTTATATCATACTGATATAGCGTTTGCCTGCTCACTTTTGTTTCGAGCATGCGTTCGGGATACTTCTCCACACTTCGCCATACTTCTCCATACTTCTCCACACTTCGCCAGGTTGCATCATGGAAAAGCAAGTTGACTTGCATTTAGCCTCCGGCTTAAAGTTTTCTAAAATGCACCTGCCTGTAAACTCCTTTTGATTTTACGCTTGTAGATAAATGTAATTCGTCGAATTTAAATGTGAAATATTGTGAACTTCATGGGGCAGCAACGTTGACCTGTTTGCTTCGGGCGTGTGGCTTTCGTCTCGATCCATGGGAATTTTACACAGTCCACTGAAGTTTTCTCTGCTTCGGTAGCCAACCCACTTGATCGGCGGCTCAAACCCTTATTTTGCACCGATGTCACGGCCACGATCGTTTTCCTCTCCGTGAAAACCATCGCACAACCGCGCCCAACACTGCGTTAACTCTATTTCGACTCCAAGCCAGCTTTTGTTGCTGGTTTAGCGTTCTTGTTCTCGCCGACGGATTCTTCTTTGTCCGGAGGTGAGGGGCATTTTCCCAGGCAATCTTGAACTCTTAGTCTCTGTGGTGCGAAAAGCCTCTTAGGCAAACGTGAATATTTTAATCGATGCATTTTTTCGTTGCACTGATTTTCGATTAGATGCTTTGGAAATGAGTTTTTGAAAGAAATTTTTTATTTTTTATTTTTGAGGGGCACTTAGGAATTGAGAGTTTGGAAGCTCATTGTGTGATCGCTAATTCCAGCGATGTTGCAACTGCCACCCCGACAGTGCTGCCATTACCGACGTTGCGGTTAACTATTCACCATTTGAGAAAGCTGGGCAACTCGGTTCACGGGCGTCCGTGGTCATGTTTCCGTACATAAATTCATGAATTTGTTCGGTTAATAAAACCGATGTCCATCGACGTTTTAAAAGGAAAATGTGAGTATGTGTAACGTTCTTAATGGGTCTTTTGTGACTGTCCCAGAACAAACGGGCACGACCGGACCGGAGTTCTTGGGACAGAGCTTGATAGTCGCTGTGGAAACGTAATTTTTTAATAAATGCGACATAAAATGCCAAATCACTCAAGCAGAAAAACGCAAATAGTGATGTAGGGTCAAGCTCAAAAAATCCTTCTGACCGAGAAAAGGTCATAAAGAAGGAGAAATATGTCACAAAAAATTGTGGAAAGCACACTGACCCTCTTTCTATGCTGATAGGACAGAGAATTTGGCTACAGAAAGAATTAAACTCGTTGGCAAAAGGCAATGATAAGAAAAAGCCTTCGAGTGAAAACGTTACTTATCCGTTCACCATTCGAATCATTCTTAACGAACTGTTCTCTCAAAAACTCACAAAGCTCAGGTGAAAAAGTTTGCTCTTCGCCGGGCTTGATAGAAACCAAAAAAAAAGAGAGAGACAAAACGAACTCTACTTTAGTGTCATCACTTCGCCACTTTATCAAACAGTGATGGTTATGAATCAACAGGTAGTTATGGTTCACACTTCTCCATACTTCTCCGGACTTCTCCATACTTCTCCAGAGTTCTCCATACTTCTCCAGAGTTCTCCATACTTCTCCAGAGTTCTCCATACTTCTCCAGAGTTCTCCATACTTCTCCAGAGTTCTCCATACTTCTCCAGAGTTCTCCACACTTCTCCACACTTCTCCACCCAATTGGGCCTTAGGCCAAACTGTCTCATAGTTTCTTCAGTCTAACGAATGTCGCCAGTAATGCAAGGGTTATCAGCCTTGCTTTGTGCGCCAACCCCATTTCTGTCTCCTATCACTCCTTCCAGAAGTACTTCCACTTTGCCAGTTCCTTCTAAACATTTGTTCAGGCACTGCAAGCAAGGAGTTATGGTGAATTTTGGAATTCATACTCTGCATAACTGAGGTTGCACTGCAGTGTTCGTTCCTCTCATTCTGGTTCCCCCAAGCGTCACAAATTGATTCTTGCGAATAACGCCTTCAAAAAAAAAAAATGATAATAATTTTGACGATTCTGTCAATTCTGATAACGGCATGTAGCGAGTTCGACAGTGCGATATCCCCACCTCGCCATCCAGCTAACACTGATATTTTTATCAGGCGCGATTTTGTCGCTTGGGAGATTTTTTCGGCTGCTCTCTACTGCAACGTTCTGGACTCCCACTTTTGCAAGGGGTTATTCCTTCGGAAGAGGATCCACTCAATCCTCCGGGTGTGCTGCTTTTTACACAAGTGATGTTTCTTATTTTTCCTTCAACATTCCACTGTCTGAAGTGGCTTTTAGGCAACTGCTCGATCTAGAGAATCTTATTCGAAAGGACGTTAATGTGTTTGCGGTCTCGACGCCATTTCCTTCCTCGGTCCTTGCACAGAGGAAAACGTGTTTCGCTCATCCGGTAAAGGGGTGCTCTCTTTAAGGCTCCACGATACTTTCGGGGATGCCGAGTTTATAACTCCATCTCAACCTTTGGAACTCTATTCAAACTCTTTGGACTCTGCTTTCATTTTTGTTCCTTCTGCTGCTTTTGAAGGAGACGAGTATGTTCTTCGTTGGGCATCTCGTGCCAGCTTGCATGCGGAATTTTCTTTCTCTTCTGCTGTTGCCGTTCAGGCGCTGGTTAAAGGAAACCCTGATCTTGCTAAACATCCTCTGATTCAAGAATCTACCTTTGCCAGCTTCGTCTTTTCAGGAGGACAACTTGGCTTGGAGTGCCAGATTACCTGGTTGTCAGACGTTGCGACTCTGTCCTTCAGTCTGCTGTCGACGTGCCTGGTCAACTTGCCTTCTTCCAATCCTCAAGTCCAGGGAACGTTTCGGTGGCCAACTCCTCACGCTCGCACCGGAACTAAAGAAGAAAGCTAAGCTTTCTTCGGCTCCTACGCCTTTGCCACCAACGACGAAGTTCAACACTGTCAACAACTCTCGTCTATTTTTCTCCGAACCTCCAGTTCGGGAGCAAAATACCAGATGAATCTTAAAGGGCAACGATATCCAGCTTCTCTAGAAAGGAGCTGCTCACGCTCGCCCTTTCCTGTGAATGCCCCTTCACATTTCATGGCAGGGGCAGGGGATTGTTCGTGGAAGAGTCAGAGGCTGACGTTCTCGCTATTTGACCTGAAACTCTTCCATCTTCCCCCTCTTCGGATTTCCTTTTAGGCTTGCAATAGCGCCACACGTTTTCCAGTCCTCCTTCGTACAGTTCTGGCTCGCCTTCATGAGCCACGATTTCGCTCTCCTGCACACCTGGGCGGCTTGCTTCTAAGGAAACAGTCAAATCAGCGAGTGTTTCAACAAGAGACGAATACCTTCGCCCTTTCCATTGCTTCGGTCTCAGCGTCAACCTTCTCAGGTCTCGACTCATCCCTTCGGGGAATATCGTCTTCTTGGGGCGTACTTCGACACAGCATCATTCGCAGTTCACCCCTCCCAGGAAACGAAAGTGAAGCTGCCATGAAACCTTGGAAGATTTTTTCAATTTCATGAGACCACAGCCCTGAATCTTGCGTCCCACATCGGTCTGATAGACTCTGGGCAAATTTGGAACCACTTGACCTGTATGAAGCGATGCCAATACTCCGATTTTGCATTTTGGAATGGGATCTTTCAAACTTACGGTATTACATCATCCCACTTTCCAACCTTCTGGTGATATCAATTCAAGGGTGATTGAATCCATCGAACCTTCATGCAGCAGTTCCGATTCACGAGACCACAGCTGACGAATTTCTCTTCACGGACGCTTTAAACATGGGCAGAGGAGCCCGTTTCGAATGTCTCCGGTCATCCGGAAACTGGACAGCAGAGGTGTTCGTTTTGCATATCAACGAACTCGAACTGCGAGCTTTTCTTGTCTCGGTTCTGGCCTGAAACAGCCTCCGCAAAGGGAAGACCAGACTGTCATGTTTGTCTATGCAAAAGCAGTATCCGAGGTGGAGGGTGCAGGTGGAACTCTTTCAGCATCAATTTGACTGAAACCAAGAAGCTCTTGGAGACCTACGAACATCTCCGCCTCAGGCTACAACGCGACACGTCGCTGTGAAACGATTGTCCGGACAATGCCCTATCCGTCGGTGAATGGAAATCGGGCCTGAACATTTGTCGAGCCTGATTCCAATTGTGGAAAAAGCCTATGTCGACCTTTTGGCCCCAGGTTTGTACTCTCAACTTTCGATTTTTGTATCCCCCTATCCCAACTCGAGGGTCTGGTCGGCAGGCGCTCTGTCAATGTCTTGGACGGGAATTGATGCATATGCATTTCCACTGTTGTCCCTTCTTCATGTGACACACTACATGATCTGCCCATCCAAGGGAGTATTCATCCTATTCGCACCTCTGTGGCCTGTGGCGCCAGGGTACATCATTATCTTGGAACTTATGAAGGAAGGTCCAATTCCTCTTCCAGTGTCCACACTTCCCTGATTTTCTTCATCTTCACGGGTGGAGATAAGGACGGCCAACATTCACTCTGTCAGTTTTTGCGAGTGAAGTCGTCAAGCGTCTTCTCCGCGGTCACCGTCTGTCAACAACCCCTTGCTCGGTAACATGATGGGAAATTTGGATTCTCAGTACACATATCACAAATTCGATCCAACGAACACTTCGGAAACGTTCTTTTTGTCTTTTCTTGAACATCGTCAGCTTTATGATTTCATGATTCATTCTGGCATTCGTAAACTTATGACCATAAACTAAACAACTTTTCCCCATATGAAAAATGCCTTCGATTTGTCAGGCCAAAAAAAAAAGGCTCATTTTAACTCCCTTCACTCGACATCTCTTTTTCAACTGTCTTTGGAAACAGTTTTCTCGTGGCTCTGGCTCCCGCCGCCAAGCGAAATGAGTTGGTGGCGTTCTCAAGGAAGACAATTACATCAGGTTGGCTCGAGGCTGGTCCTCTGTCATTTTAACTTTCCGGCTGATTTCAGAGCTATAAACTAGAAGCCTAACGTGGTTCTCAAACCAACCATGTGCACTACCCTTTGTCGATCGAGATGAGAGAGAGGTCGCAATTTCCATTCGAGTTCTATGGCGTTATCTTGATGAACGGTGTTTCCCATAACTTCGCACTCGACAGGTGGAATTCAAGTTAGACCTCCTTCACTTTTCCTACTGAAAGATCTAATCTCTGATGACGTGAAACCGCCTTCCGTAATACAAGGAAGCTTGGACGATGGATCTGCGAAGGAATCAAAGGGCCTGCCAAGTAAAATTGGGGCTCATGAGCTCCATGCTTTGGCTGCGTCTTGGGCCAATGGATCAGCGCTTCTTCTTGATGCGACTGTAGGGGCAGGTTTTTGGAATTACCGGAACGTCTTTATCTCTCTTTATTGCACAATACTAGTGTTTCGAGAGATGAACTGTCCCTGAGGAAACTCGTCGTCGCAGGGAGCATGTTGGCCGTTTACATGGCCAAACATATTGAACGCTATCGAGAAAGGCTTTCACAGTGATAATTCAAGATCACTATGGTCGGCTGCATAACCAACAAGTGAATCTGTACTTCGTAAACTTTAGGGCAATTCACACCGTGCCACTGTGGAGAAAACTGACACAGTGGAGAGTTCAGCACAATGAACTTTCGTCGACGGTCACAGCGCTACGGTGTGGTGTATACCATGTGCAATGCTAAACTTTCGCACACAGGAGAAAACTGTTCATCAGGTGAACATGGAACACTCCAGTGTATTCAGTCACAGTTCAAAATGACACAGGAAAACGTGCGCATTTTAATGAACTATCACTTGCTCGCAAATGCAAAGTAAAACAAGTGACAGACTGTGTATCCGAAAAGGGAAAAGCCTCGCCTTCAGTAACAAGGTGAGAATTTTCTCATTAATCTTGATAAATAAGTTTAATGGACTGTAAAAATAACTTGCACAATTGGTTGAATTCGTAAAAAATGTGAGTTTAGCCGGGTTCGTGCTGTCCCTCCGACCAGTTGGACAAAGTCAGCACATAATGAAGGTTAGTATTTTGCAGATAGTAAGAAACGAAAATTTTAACCCCGATTAAAATTAGTTTTTACTATCCTAAAATACTTACCTTCATTAGAACCCACCCTTCCTCCCCGCTATCGCAGAACCCGTTGCTTCCGGACTGGAACATGGGCCAAAACAAAAGTGAGCAGGCAAACGCTATATCAGTATGATATAAGGCGCGGCGCCAGCGCTCCTAGCGGCGGAGAGCTAAACTCACCATAATACGGATTGAAACAGTAAACAGGAGTTTCAGTTTAATTCCGGGCAATTAAAAGAGCAAATCGAAACGATTTAGCAATAATGAAGGTAAGTATTTTAGGATAGTAAAAACTAATTTTAATCGGGGTTAAAATTTTCGTATTTATTATGAAGAAAATGTGTCGCTTTCAAAGAAATAACTAAACATTTTGTGAAAGCTTGTAACCCCCCCTTAACTCAACAAAATGTCTGAAATTTTTAATGATGCTTGAAAAACTGGCACCATGAAATCCATCTGGCTTTATTATTTCAAACTGGCTTGTAATTGAGACTTTTGAATAAATTTCGGTAGTTGTTTCCATCTTTTTGACTTTTGGTCATAACAACAACTGCTGTTTACAACGGAGTTGATTAGTTGCAAACATGTGGCTGCTAAGTACATCTGTTAGTTTGATATAGATGGGTTAGCTCACACCGGAGGCTGTTTCAGCTCCCAAAGCAGTTGTCCGGTCGTGAAGGAAATATTTACATTAAAGAGAAAAGAAACATGTTTTAAAACTGAGGAATCAATTTTCCTCACGAATAACTGAAAACACTACATGTTGCCAACCATAGCCTCAATTAAAATTTACAAGGTAAATCTCTTGCACGATTAACATTCCAAACACATGTTGCGAGCATCGCACAAGTTAAAATACAACCCCCAATTGGGCTGACGTAGAACGGATTACGAACACTTATATTAGCCTACTGTTATTTATTAAATATTGAGCTTGTCCGAAGCTCGTTTTGTTCTCTTCGGATGACCTAACGCTATTGGAGGCTGCACTGCATCATCTGCACATGGTGAAGATGGTGCAACCTTACGCTTCCTCTGTTGGCTTTTCACCGTAACGGGCTCCGATGGTTTAGCAGTAGACTGCTTTGTAAGTAAAGGCGGCTCCTGGCCACCTGTCGCTCCAATGTCTCGCTGGGAGGTGCTGAAGTTTTGCGACATGGCTAGTTCACTGGGAACAGTGACGTCATCGGACTCGCCCACTGGCTATGTGTGGGGTGATTTCAACTGGATTGTGCTGACACCTGGTGTCGCAACTCGTAAATTGTCAGGTGAGGTGCTTTTTATTGGTGTAGCTCCCTGCCTGGCAACGGTGGAACGCCGTGATTGGCCCATTGACTGCCGCTGACAATTTGAATGCTCGTGAATCACCTGATCGTGACGTGACGTACCAACAGAATACTGCTTCCTTGAAACTACGTGTTCTTTCGAATTAGCGGATTTATTATTCATGTCTAAATTGACAGAATTATTCGCCGGAATTTGTGCGATTGGAGACAATTCTACGGCATCAACTGGATTAATCCTAGGCCTCAACTGGTCTCTGTGCTTACGCACTCCAACAAGCTCTTTAGTAAGTTACACTGTAAATCAAATGAGATAGCTTCTTCTTGATAGATCCCCTCGACCATAGCTTAGGGTTAGATTTGCTGTAATCACGATACCAGATTTTATCGCCAACTTGATAGTTAACTGACGCACGATGTTGGGTGCTTTTAATCTGTTTTTTGGTTTCTTTTGCAACGGACACAGGGTCAGGGTAAAGCAAATCCAGTCTGGATTTTAATTCTCCGTTGAAGAATAATTTACCAGGTGTAGCTTGGATGGTAGAACCAGGGCCGAAGCGACTGGGGGGGGGGAGAGCTCCCCCCTCCCCCAACCATCCAAGAAACACATACTAGGCAAATTCTAGTTGTCGAGTTGGCAAAATCTGACAAATTTTCACTGCAAATTCCAGTTTCCACGAGTACTGGTTAATTATTATCATCATTTCGTCAGTTGGAAAGTAAAGTTTACAATACATTTTTTTTCCATCAGTTTTCGCAACACTTCTGTGTAGCTTGGGAGTAACTGAAACGCTGCCCCTGGTCATTTCTGGTTGCTTCCCTGCATAGCTACGCTGTATGGAGTGGGGGAAAAGAAGCTCCGCGAAAATTTGCGTAGTTGGCGAAATTGAAAATTGACTTGGCCGTTTTGTTTGCTATGTCACCACCATAACTTATAAGTATCACAGATAATATAGAAAATAAAAACAAAAAATGGACAAAACTGTATCCCCACCGAGTTTGAAGTCGTGATAACAATTAACTTCGCGAAAATTGTACACAGTTGGCAAAACTAAAAACTGAGTTGCTATTTTACTTCCTATAGTTTTTTCCTGTTAGACAGCGCCGCTCAGAAGGGGTTTTAGCGTGGAGCAACTTGTCACTGGTAATTTAGGAGGGTAGAAAATTACTGGCATATTAATATACCAAAACACAACATCACTGCCAGGATTTAAAGCGTTTCTTAAGTAAAGAAGAAATATCAACAAACTCTGCATAAAGCAAACTCTGCGTAAGGACTTCTGCCAAATTATCGCCGTCTAAAGATGTGATATCAAATAAACTAAAAAATTAATGCGGAGTTATATGATTTACTAGTCCGTCTGCTAGTCCATCAGTGCCTTGGTTTTAGTTAAAACAGTAACGTGAACTAAAGCTGTACATCATGAAAATCGGGTAGAGTTGGCAAAATCAAAAACCGAGTTGGAAAAATAGAATTAGCTGTTGTCCTTTTTCTGTTAACTTATCGCCATTAATTTGGATTTGTATTAATGCAGAAACAACTACATTTTTCAAATGAAAATTGTTAAAAATGTTAAACTTGTTAATTTCGGAGGTCCAAAATTTGACGACAAGAGTTCATATGATCCCATATTAAAGGACAAAAGTGACCCAAAAGCCACGAAATGAGGGCAAAAATTACCCTACGGGACCGGTATTTATTTATCGCCGGGGAGGCCGGCCGACCCTCTCAAGGGGGAGGTCATAAATTTTTCAGGTCCCGTCAAAAGGGATAGGTCAAAACCACACTGACCAACTGGGAAAAGAGTCATTTTGGACCACAAAAATGGCACTTTCAGCAGCAAAATTTCCAAAAACGGTTCAGCCCCCCAGATTCCCCATGTTATTTACAAGATTTTGAAACTGGTAATGCTATTACTGGAAGTACAGTTTTTACAAAAAACTTTATAGAAAAGCCTTGGCACCTGGTTTCTTGACGTCTTCTGCATTTCAGTGCTGAATATGTTAGGATGTGGTCATACAAGCAAACAGTGTGTTCATCATACTTTTATAGGAGTCTCGACAAAAGATGGGTGTAAAATATTTTTTTGGGGGTAGTCACATCATTTTTGGACCTTGGTGGGGGGAATCAAGGTTTTTTTCAGGTCTTGAAGGGGAAGTCATCAAAAATTTAGAGGTCACATTTTCGTTTCCCACCCCACCCCCATAAATAATGACCAGTCCCCAAGATCCCCTGAAGCAATGGAAAACAATTAAATTGGAGCATGTTGATTTCAAATGTGGAAGCTCTTCTCCAATAATACCTCAAGTTGGTTTTGGACAAAACTGAGGTAAAAAGTTTCGCCATTTCTTTCGTCTTTCCATTATTTAAAAACTGGTGCATGTTTTTGTTTTAAAATTTGAAAGTTTTTTTTACAATGCTACCTCTAGGCCTATAGGTGTTTGGGATACAACTGAGAAAAAGATTTCATTACTTTTCACCTTTCGATAGTCATTTAAAAACAAATTTCTGCCCCTGACCTGCTGCCTATGCTTGCACACAGGAGTCGTCGTCATTCATTATAGCCTAAAAGTCCAAAATGTACAATTAAGTCAACCATCAATCGTCAATGGCCAGCTGGCCTGTTTATGTAATTCTAAACTGAACTCGGTTTAATTTAATTTGGAAAAAAAAAATCTAAAAAAAAACATTTAGTCACAAGAAAATTTTTACGAAGCCTACCATCTTAAAAAATGAATTTAAAAAATCACCAAAATTTTTTTGACAATTTGTTGCTTCAGTGTTCACTGGAGGCTAGAAACAGGCACTAAAATAGCATAAAATGCTTCAGCTTCCGGGGCGGACCCCGCTGGGGGAGCTTGCAGCATTCCCCCAGACCCCCTAGCTGAGCTTAGCGGATCCCTCAAAAGTATTTTACTGGCAGCACTACTGGCATTATTTAAACCAGTTGGCAAAATCATAAGATGAGTTGGCAAAAGAGTCACTCCCCCCCCAACCAAGTACCCTTCGCTACGGCCCTGGGTAGAACTTATCGTGATTCATGACGATAATAAGTATGCATTTATACTTTCCTGAACAGAATAACCGTCCCGCCGAGCAGCTTTGTAGACACGTTTAAAATTTCGGACATGAATTTTGGCTAATCCGTTAACCCACGGCGCAAAAGCCGGGCCTGATAGGTGTTGGATTCCGTTAATTGTTAAACTCTTTAGAGGTCCATTGCGGGCCATTGTCACGAACTAAGGAATCCATCAGCCCGTATTCGGTAATGTGGTTATTCAGAATATCAATAACTTTAGCTGAAGTTTTAGTTTTCATTTTGTGCACGAACGGAATTTTACTGTGTGCATCTACTAGGATTAGAAACATGAAATTATCCAACGGTCCTAAGAAATCAGCGTGATATCTAGAATTTGGCTTTTGTGGATACTCCCAGGTATGCTTGGGTCCTGCATATTGAGTATCCTTAAATTCTTGACAATTAGAACAGGATTTAACTTTGTTTTCAATATCTGTGTCAATAGAAGGCCCACCACACCTTAGACCTAGTCTAGCTCTTTAATTTAACAGTACCAAGGTGTGAGCTGTGCAAATTTTTCAAAATTTGACGTCTTGAAGCTGTCGGCACGACGATTCTCAACTACCAAGTGTCTCTCTTTCAATCGAGATTTCATTGCGGCGTGTGAATTACGGCTGCATGTCAGGATTATCACACACTTCAGGCCAGCCACGATTAACGTAACGGTATACTTTAGACAATAGTTTGTCACGTTTGCTTTCCATAACCAAAGCTTCGTTTAGCACTGGTAAGTTGGAGATGGTTTTCAACGCTAGTACATTGTACTGTTCTTCAGCCTCTTCAAACTCCTTGTCGTTAGGGAGTGGAAGTCTAGACAGTGCGTCAGCAATTAATTTCTGATTGCCTAGTATATGTTGAAAGTCGTAATCATAAGCGTTAAGCATAACCGCCCAACGTAGCACACGTGCTACTGCCATCTGTGGGATACCTTTTTTAGGGCCATAAATCCATATTAAAGCCTTTTGGTCAGACTGTAATATAAACTTCTAACCGTACACGTATTCATGGAACCGTTTAACTCCCCAAGCCACGCTGAGAGCTTCACGATCAAAATGACTGCAGCCTTGTTCGGTTTTGGTTAGCTTCCGTGAAGCGAAAGCTATTGGACGCGATTCGCCATTATGCATGACATGCATCAGGCATGCCCCCACCTCATAGGGTGAGCCGTCACAAACCAGTTTAAGCTTTAATTTTGGTTTGTAATGTGCCAAAACTTTTGATTTGACAAATAGTTCCTTTACTTTGCTTACAAGCTTGGTTACATTCAGTCCCCCATGTCCACGTTACTTTAGGGCTTAACAACCGGATAACAGGGGAAAGAATATGAGCAAGGTTAGGCAGATATTTTGAGTAATGATTCACGGATCCTAAGAAACGTTGCAGTTCTAGAATACAAGTTGGATTCGGTGCATTTGTGACTGCTTCAACCACCTCAGGGAGTGTGTACATGCCTTCAGCATTATCATATGACCTAAATATTTTAGTTCAGGTTGCGACAGCTTACACTTGTCGATCCTAAGCATAGCCCCTGCATCCTGTAGAGCAGTTAGCAGCTGATTCAAAGATTCGTCATGCTTTTTCCCCTTCCCGCTCACGAGGATGTCATCATAAAATGGTGAACATTTGGGGATTTTACTCGTGATTTGCGTCATGACCCTCTGGAAAATTCCAGGACTGGACGCAAAGCCCAGAGGTACACGAAGCCAGCCAAAAAGACCCAGGGGAGTGTTTATTGTTAACGCTGCCTGCGACTCAGGATCTAATTCAATTTGTAAAAAGGCATCCTTAAGATCGATAAGGCTAAATCTGTCACTACCTGCTAATTCACTAAATAATTCAGCAGCTGTGGGAACCGGATAATGGTCCACCTCCAATTGTGGATTTACCATTCGCCTTATGCATGATCACTATCAGGGTCGACCATTCTGAGGTTGCTACTGGCCCTAGAATTCCTAAGCTAACCAGGCGCTCAATTTCCTGATTAACTTTTTGTTTTAATGCCAAAGGAACAGGGCGAACTCGACTATACACAGGTTTTGCGTTGGCCTTCAACTGAATCTTGGCTTTGAAGTTTTTGGCCATGCCCTCACTGAAAAGTTCGGGGAAAATCTTTCACTATTGCATCAGTGTCAACTGGTGGAATCTTTGCTTTAACATGTTTGACTCTTTTGACTTTAGTTTGCAAACCATAATATGGTTCAAAGGTAATTTTAAAGATTGAAAGCCAATCTTTCCCAATTACTGCAGGTTTATACATTTTTGAAACTAGTGCATCCAAGTATTCAGTTTGACCATTAACGTTAACCTGGAGACTTACTGTGTAAATCGTTTTCTCAGTCCCTTCGGTGTATGAGTGGATTGAATACGGACTGAGCATTAAAGGACAATCCGTACAGTATTTTTCATGCCACTCAATTGGTATTATTTTAGCATCTGCCCCGGAATCAAGTTCCATGTTGAGCTTAATTCCATTAAGGCAGATAGGCATAATCCATTTGTGGATTTTTAAGGAATTCACAACTATTACGATTTTATTTGTCATGACAGGAATTGAAAATTGCTCTGCAGCCTCGGACAGCCCTACTGTGTTATTTTGCAGACAATAATCTTCCTCCGACTCATACTCACTTGCCGAAGCAGACTCAGAATTTTTGGGCTCATTATCTGACTCACTGTCAGTTTCACGTTCAACCATATGGACTTTCTTTTTATAACTGTATTTCAGCTTGCTTTTGGGCCTAGCCTTAAAATTTGAACTCGAACTTGGTTTTGAGTATTCTGCAGTTTAGAAGTTTTACTGCTACTACTTTTACGACATACGGCTTTTAAATGTCCTTGAATATGACAGCGGCCACAAATAAAATCCTTGTATTTACGTCGGGTTTTCACGTGCCCGTTTTTTCCGCAACAATAGCAGATAAAGTCTTTGTTAAACTTGACTTTTGTTTGAGCTCTCTGCGGTTTGTGAGAAACATAATTTACACTCTTCGAATGGGAACGAATTACTTCTTGCTCGATTTCGGTAGATTCTAAAGACAAAGCTAATGATGTCGTAGCCTTCAAATCCAGAGTCTGCATCAGAAGTTCGTGTTGTAACGTTTCGGATTTAACACCGCCTATCAAACGATCCCTAATCATCTTGTTATTAATCTCTGTGATCTTATCAAAATCACAAAATTTCGTGAGTAATTTTAACGAAGCAATATACTCGCTAATGCTTTCATCCGACTTCTGAGATCTACAGAAACATTTTACACGTTCGGAAACTACAGAAGGTAGAGGTTCAACGTCGTGGACAATAGTTTTCACCAAGACGTCATACGTCATTGAATTTAGTAAAGCAAGTGAAACAATTTTCAAGATTCTGTCGAACATTTTATGGCCAACCGAAGCCATTAAAAAATCAATTTGTTCGGTCGCTAGGATTTTCTTTTCTCTAAAATATTAGCCAATACGATTAGTGTATTTTTCCCAGATATCATTTTCTGCGTCGAACTCCGCATACAAACCGGCAGTTTTCGAAGCCATTGTAAGGTCTTCACTTGAACTACTTACAGTTGAATTTAAATTTAAACTTACACTGGTGCTAGCACCTGATTCTGTATTCAAAACAGCAACTACAGGAGTTTTAATCACTTCACCTGTCTCAGGCATTAGCCTACACTTAACAAATTAAATTACTAAATAATTTAATTACAATTCCATTTAATTTAATAAACTGGAAGCAACTCGAGACTAAACAGATTTTTGCTTATCTACTAAGCCACTAAACTACCTTAGCCTACCTAGTTTTAAATTCAAGCGCCTACAACTTAAACAATTGTCTAGGCTTTTAATTGTTAGCCATTTCATTAAACGTTTAAACAAAACAACACAGCAGGCCTATGCGTTCGGCACAGACCAAGTTTCATCGTTTAAAAGCATAAACGCCGTCACACCCAGCCCGAGTATGGGCAAAGGCATAATCGAATTTAACAGGGTTAAATTAGCAGCTCATTTTTCGAGCCTTCAGGTTTATAGTATGCCCTGTGCGGACACGCCAGTGCGTCGCTCTAGAACACTGCCATGGTAAAATTAACCGTGATAAATCCAATTGCCCATTTCGGTTCTAGTTGATAAGGTTTATTTCCTCCATGATCGCTTAAATTCACAAAAAAGACACCAAAGGTACCAAATTTAACTATTATCATTCCGTACCACGAAAGTTCCTAAACCCAGTACACTTTTGAAAAAAATTAAGCTCTGATAGTTCCACAGAGTACTAATTTCATTTGCCAAAAATGAAAAAATTACTATTTACCACAGATTAGGAGCATTCTCCATGGCTGTAGGCCCTATCAAGCTAATAATTAATTTAAAACCTTAGTACTGCCTCGCCGCCATCTGTGTACAGCTCGTCGGAAATGTGGTGCCTTTATGACGACACCACATTTCCGACGAGCTGTCAAGGACAGATACAGTGCTGACCACTGAGTGACAGTTGTTCCCCCAAGTTTGCCAAGCAATCTTCCTGTTGTTTGCCACCCGCTACAACAGGCAGCTGCAACAGTTCGTCTACCCATTTCTAGATACCCTCGCATGGGCGACCAATTTTCAGCATCCCAATGGACAGGATATCTGCGTACACCTTCCCTCCGTATCTCTTCTTCAGAAAGTCCTAAAAAAAAATCAGGATCTCCAAAGGCACGTTTCTTCTGGTAGCCCTACTTTGACCAACAGCACCTTGGTGTTTTGACTTGTTGGACCTGTCGAAGGAGAATCCCGTTCCTTTAGCAGCGACATCCGACCTCCTCACTTAACTCTGAGAACAGATGTTACACCCTTCCCCAAGCCGTTCTTCATCTTCACCCATGGAGAATCCAAAGACTAATCTGAAATTGGCAGGTTTCTCATCCCCTGTTGTACATGTCTACTTCAGTGCCACAGAGAATCTACTTTGATAAGTGGCACAGATGGTTTACATGGTGTAATCATAATGTAGATCATAATGTAGTGTGTCCTTGTGGCGCCGCTCAATCACAGAATACCTCTTTGACTATCATAGAATACCTCTTTCATTCAAGCTGGTCTATCACTTCTAGCCATCAAAGGGCACCGTTCATGTATTAACTCTGTGCTGACCTGCATAGGAAGTTCCGACAGTACAGATAGCAAAGTAATTTTCAAATTGATCCAAGCGTATGACAACCTACTTTACGAGTTCGGCGTTGTCCTGGAATCTCCCACTAGTGCTGTCGACTTTGATGGTCAACCCCTATGAACCCCTTCACAAGATATCAATGTTGCACCTCACCCAGAAAAATATTTTCTGGTGGCCATGGCCGCAGCTGGTTACACACGTGAACTAGATGCTTTCTGAAAAGAGGATAGCCATTGGCCACATCCGTTTCGCTAAAGACTAGTCCAGTGTTACCTTAGCCTTTCCTGCCGAATTCTGCGCCAAAAACCAGCGTTCCGGCGAAACCCCTTATCCAGTCGTCATTAAGGCCCTTGGCCCGGTGGTGGATACCATGACTGAAGAAAGGTTACAGTGCCCTGTTCAAGCCTTAGGAGTCTACCTGGAAAGCACAAAAGTTCCTTTATCTATGCAGATGCAACAGGACAGGACCACTCCTTTACATCGAAAAAGATTCAATAACCCCGTTCGATAAACTAACCATAAGATGACCATAACTAATTAATTTACATACTCAAAGAAGTTAAGTATGTAACTTAACTTGCTTGTTACACACCTTACTAGAAGTGCAGAACTTAGACATAGTTAGTTTTTTTATACAGGGTGGTCCACAAAAAACTGACGACCCAACATTTTCTAAGTCCAACTTTTTTAGTTAGCACCCCTCAAACCCGTGATATGACAGAAATAAAAGCTAATGAAACGGGAAGATGTCTGTTCTCTCATGGTTCTGATGGGTGCTAACTAGAAAAGTTGGACTTAAAAAATGTTGGGTCGTCAGTTTTTTGTGGACCACCCTGCAAGTTTCTTGTTGCTGGAAGAAAACTATAACCTGTTAATTTTAACATTAGTTCCTCGAACGATGCTGTTTCCCTGGAGGTTGTTCGGTGCCAGTAACTGCCAGCTGCGTAACCCTACCACACATGCATGATGCGGTCCTCCCTATAAATGCGAGCTCGCGGGAGCATTTATCATTCATTTTCCTCCAGCCGATGTCTCAACGTCTCTCTGTTTCCCGACATTCTCATTCGCTTCTCTATATTGGCCTGAATTTTTCATGCGGTGCCACCGGCATTCGCATTCGTGCGATGAAGCATTCGTTGTTGGAACCACCGTTACTAGCCGGCTCGTGCGATTAAGAATTCATCTTTTTGCCATGTTGAGGTCATCAACACCGCTTCAGCTTATAAAATTTGTGTCCTACCCACATTTTTACCAATGAACTTTCAAGAACATGACGCTCGACTCTTGCAGCTATCTCGAGCATGGCTAAAATCCACGTAGTGAGTATCAGCACCTGCGATGTGTTCACAAGGATGCCACCAAATGATGGTCCAGAAAACAAAAAAAAACTCGTCGTTCATCAACTATCTCTGCAGCGATTAGCTGATAAAATGTAAGCTGAATGCTGTTGACTTTCTTCCTGCCACCCAACGTTTGGAGAAGCTCTTCCAATGATCACATCCCGACATGTCGAATCGCACTTAAGCCTTCGCACATGACAAGACAATGCCCTGCCCGCATCTTGTCTCGGTCGTGACTACCCTGACCCACTTTTTGAGTGAAGCTCTTCCAG
This sequence comes from Lithobius niger, assembly GCA_023313725.1. NCBI lineage: Eukaryota > Metazoa > Arthropoda > Chilopoda > Lithobiomorpha > Lithobiidae > Lithobius > Lithobius niger. Next base: position 5,652 of record JAHWFP010005229.1, on the reverse strand, counting down.
ACACTGGCTGTCTTCAATCTGTTGGCATTCGCATTCGTTCAAGATGGCAGCATTCACATTCGTCGAAGAGGGCGGCATTCGCTTTCGCACAACAAGACAGCACTGCATCCCTTGATGACAACATTACCACTGACACCATGCCCTGCCATGTCCCAAGTGTGATGTCATTTCAACCCCAACATGGACAGCTCATTCCTTGGGTGAAAACTCAAGACGGACACCGTCTCCGCCCAACTCAAACAGCTGAATTAGACAAGTATCACTTCGACCCTTCCCGAACATCACGGAAGAAAACCTCAAGACGAACGAAGTGTTGCTAACACCACCACTCGTCCCACGTGTCGCTAAGCCCACGTTTGTGAGTGAAGATTAAAGACGGACATCGTCCTCTACCCTTCCATGGTGTTGCTAACACCACCACTCGTTTCATGTGCGACTAAGCCCACGGTTTGAGTGAAGATTCAAGACAAAGATCGTCCTCAACCCTTCCTTGGTGTTGCTAACACCACCACAAATCTCATGTGTGGCTAAGTCCATGAGACGGCGACTCTCATCCAAATGAACTTCGAAGCCATCACATCTCTTTCGCAACTTTGAGCATGACGACACCAGACTCCGTCCCAAATCGACCTCATCCTTGGACAATCCAAGATTCATGCTCTCAGACAATCGACTCGTGACCCACCGCTGAGCCTAACATCTTGAATTCATTTGCAAGTTTCAAGCTGAGCAGATTCAAATCGAACATCGTCTTCCACCCTTCCACTGTGTTTCTAACACCACCACTCGTTTCATGTGCAGCTAAGCCCATATTTTGAGTGACGATTCAAGTCTGACATCGTCCTCAACCCTTTCATAATGTGGCTCACCTCCACTCGTCTCACGTGTGGCTAAACCCACGTTTTTTTAATGAAGATTAAAAACGAACATCGTCCCCAACCCTTCCATGGTGTTACTAACACCACCACACGTCTCACGTATGGCTTGTTACTAACACCACCACACGTCTCACGTATGGCTAAGTTCACGTTTTAAAAGAAGATTCAAATCGAACATCGTCTTCCACCCTTCCATGGTGTTGCTAACACACCACTCGTCTCACGTGGGGCTAAACCCACGCTTAGAATAAAGAGGCAAGACAGACATCATCATCATCAACCCCTCCTTGGTGTTACGAACACCACCTCTTGCCTCAAGCATGTCCTAACCCATGTTCTGAGTGTAGATTCAAGACGGACATAATGCTCAATACTTCTAGCATCTCATGTGTGGCCTAGACCACGTTTCGAGAGAAGATTCATGACGAACAAGGCCTTCTTTCCTTCCATGGCGCCACTAATGCCAACACCTGTAGCGGCGCTTACAGGGTCTTGAAGTGCCTACTGTCTATAGCACCGACATCTGGAGAAGTTGTAGTTTGTAGTGAATAAATCATAAGTGGCGGTTTTTACTTTTTCGGAAAAACAGTATAGCGTGTCTACTGCACGGTTAGGAGAAGAGTGTCAACGTCCTAACTAAACTTTTTATGACCTACCTATCACGGTTTACTGCCACCACGATAGGAATTTGGTTTAATTGCCTACTTGGGAGTTAAAATAAAAATTGGTTTGTAATTAAATAAAAATAACCCTTGCAAATTAAATCGGACTCGGAAGTCAAACTGTCGTTTAAAACAACTTTCTTTTCTGTTTTAATTAAACATGACAAGTTAGTTTTTACAACACTCAAGTAACTAGTTGGTTACAAATGAAAGATAGCTTTGAATTGAAAGCACTGGATTTACATTTATATCGGCACGTTGAACAAAATAAAGTTCGCAACAAAATTTGGACTAGAAAAGTCGGTTAAGCTATCACAGCTTTCTAAGTTACAAACATGACCCTTGCAGAATGTAAAATAGTCTTTTGAAATACGTTAGCAACTCTTGCACTAAAATCACTTCAAATATCTAGCATTATAAGGAAAACTACCTTTCGAAAGCTCTGCTTCGACGATAAAACACGCTAGATTTCAGTGATCTCTTAGATTATTTGATGAACACTGAGTTCATAAATAAGGAAAAAAAAAAACGGTTTTTAGGAAATTAAGGGTGCCCTAGACCAGAAATGCCGATGTCGTTTGGCTACCCATAAGTTCACTCAAAAGCTAGAAGTTAAGTTTAAAATCTATGACCAAAAATTTAGAAATGCTGTTCCAAAAATTAAATTCAAATTAAACTAGTTACTATCAAGAACTACTACCTTGCTCGGCATGGCAATGCTTGACAGGACATCTCTGCTTCGACCGCCGTAGTGACCTCTAGCCTTTGAGTCTTTGAGCTATGCTATCGATTACCTACTGGGGCTGAGTTTTATACCTGCTGCTTGGCAGCCAGGTAGTGGGAAGCCGCGGTTCTGTAGGAAAGCGGCCCCGGGGGGGCGGGGGGGGGGGGGGGGGGGGGGGGGGGGGGGG
>JAHWFP010005228.1:137431-153395 GCA_023313725.1 Lithobius niger | reverse complement strand
ATTAATGGAGTAGATCGTCGACCATAAGTGACAGGCCTCTGTAAGATGCACATTAAAACAAACTTGACCACATTACAATATAGCCTACAGGTATTGCCACAGCCATCTCTGTAACAGCCTCTGTTACAAGCTGAGGCCAAAGTCTGAACCGCCATGAATAATTCAATGGTTGGTAAAGATAGGTCAGTAATCACTGAACATTCCACTGACTGGAAAGTGATGTCACCTATGGTGCATCAAACAGTAATGTTGTGCATTCTTTCAAGGTGATTCCGTCCCTACCTTTTAATCTAACACCTGGATTGCAAAACATGTAAAGTGAAGGAATCGTTAAAAGTGACCAACCATGAAAACAAAACGAAACTAGGATCATGCTGCAGTAGTTGTGAGTAAAACAATATTGCGTGCCACAGGATAGAAACCAAGGGATAAGACTGGTGCAACAAACAATACAGAAAACCCATGTGATCATGCTGGCAAAATTAATCTATGTCGTAGTGGGACTGCAAACATTATCGATAACCAAGTAATGATAACTAGGGGCCTCCCAGGTTGACTTCTGGCGCCGTGGTCCCTTGCCTTCTCACGCACTGCCATATCCTTACCCGTAAAAAACCCTTGTAATTCTTGCTGATCCGTACTTGAGTTTTAACCATCCGTGAATGGGGACAGCGAAAGCTGGGAAGACTATATCAACGGCTTCGTCCGTCCATTGCCTTTGCCATTGCGTTGACCAAGCTGTCGACGCGCCATTAAGCCTCATCTCCCCCCCCCCCCATTGCCTTTTTCAGATCCGGAACGGTACCAGATAGTGACAAACGTTTTTCATCATTAGATTCAACCTCCAAAAATTAGTTTTAATAAATACTTTAAAAACCGGAAGAGTGAAGCGGAAGTCGCCTAAAAGTGGCCGAAAATGGCCGACAAGTGAGCCCATCATCTATAGAACTGTACCAGATAGAGACAAACGGTTTTCACCATTAGATTCAGCATTGAAAAATTAGTTAAACGGAATAAAAATAGCCGGAAGTATGAAGCGGAAGTGGCTCGAAAGTGCTCAGAAAACTGGTAGCGAGTAGGTAGTTGCTGCCCCGTTTGTTTTATTGTATGTGTAGTCGTGAATAAGCAGATGGGTTAAATCCGCTTCAATAGATAGTTACTTAGTTATCAATTATAGAGCTTGCAGAAGGACCTTGAGTTCAATAATGACTACATTTTCACAGCCACAGTGTCCGTAGGGAGTCTTCAAATGAATGTAGGACATTCCTAGTTTGGCAGAAAGTACCCCAACTTTCAGAAAAGCCTAAGTAGTCTATATCCATTTAATTTAGTCAGATAACTTAAAGGATTACCTTTCATTCGAAAATCATTTTCACCCAATAACATAATACATTGTTTTTAAACAGTCGTAGGACCACGCTGTTTAAGATTAATAAAGGTGATAAGCTCGTTACAAAGGGCACAATCCTAGTAAGTTAAACAGGAAGTGTGTTAAGTTGAAATAATTTAACCTTCGGTGGGCAAAATAGAACATAAAAGTACGTCATAATCACTGTTTTGTGGAATAAGTGTTGCACTGATGTGAAATATGCATCAGACCTTTCTCATCACAATGTTTCCGCTGAATATTTTGCGTAGCAGATATCTTATCGACCTGACCCACGTTTAAGATGTTACAAGAAAAAGTGCTGTTTTGGGAGGTTCTACACCATCTCCCCCTTCAGGCGGGTGGATCCAACGTGTGTCTCAATTTTTTTTAAGGTTGGTAGATTTTTCCGGCCGTGAACAATTATGTTTGTTATTGAATATACTATAGTAGGTATTAAGCTTATGAGGAACTCGGGTAGCTCCTTTAACAGGCTTTAAGATTAATGGTTCCATTACCTTTGGTACTTCTAATTGTATGCTTTTACCATCTCTGTTCAATCAGTGGTTAAGTCTTCATTTTACATACAATTGGAGCTGATTTAACATACAGCTCCTTATACGAACTTATTAAAAGATACAAATCGCTATAAAAAAAGGTACACCTAAATCGAAAAAAATCATCAGGAAAACACATACACTCGAAATAATGTACTACTACATGCTATCTTTACGCCCTTACGTTTCATTCGAGTGATGTGAAGTGGATTTGAACCAAAGGCCACCTTATCTATATGGTCACCCATCAACTCTCCATACAATTTATATAAGTTCTTTTTTTTTTAGTTTACCTTCAATAATAATTGTTCTACGTGATAAAATGTACAATTTTTGTTTTCATTATTAGCCACCTGCAAAGGAAGATTGGAATGGCGGAATTCGAGGTTATTATATTGGGCACAGAGTAGATGGATCAGCTGAACCTTATCAATTTCGACTTCTTGAAGTACCAGAAGATTACATTGATACATTATCACTTCCCATAACTAACCTACAAAAATTCACACAATATGGAGTTGTTGTCCAAGCATTTAATGATGGAGGGAAGGGACCATTATCCAAAGAAGTACTTGCCGTTACTTCTGAAAGTGGTAAGCTCTTTTCATGAACACCGGACATAATTGAGGTGGTTCCTGGAAAAAGGGCACTAATGAAAAATACATGTTTTGAGAAAAGGGTAAAAAACTGAGAACTACTATTTTATGCTTTTATGTTTGTACCCTTATTCCATAGACTGAGAGGTGCTCTATCAGATTTTTTAGGAGGTGAAAAAAAGGGCACAAGTGACTTTATGCCTTTTTTCCAGGGAACTCCTCAATTGTGTTATTTTTTATTAATTATTTAAACCTCTTCTGTGACGAAAGCGATCGTCAAGTATATACTGATGACAAACTATTTTTTTTTTATCTGTGGAATTTTCCCTACTATTTTTGAATGTGCAGGCCGATGCTTTAGCAAGATTTTAACTGGAATATCAAGTGTTCGATTCCCTATGACAATTAAACCAAAGGCTAAGGGAGTCTGGAACAAGATGCATGCATATAATTTTATGCACAGCACAGATTTTGTATGTCACTTATTATTAAATATAGTTGAAGCAAAAAGTCCATCTCCACTCCCTGGTCATCACACACATGCTGCGTTTAATATTTGTTCTAAATTTTCTTTCTGTTACATACTGCCAATACAATGTCACTCTGCAATACTATTGGCTCTTTGCATTAACTCTGTCTCTTGCATATAACTATGGTATCTGACCACACATTATATTTTCAAGTTCCAACGAAACCCCCAACTGATGTTCGGTGTTCAGTCTTAACATCTCAAGCAGTCCATATCACATGGCATCAACCACCTTTGAATTCCATTCATGGTATTCTTCAAGGATACAAGATCATTTACAGACCTGTTGATGGCAAATGTAAGTCTTGAGAAAGTTTCTAAATATGTACTTTATAAACATCGTTAATTCTCGTACTGTGAAACGCCATAATGTCAACAAAACTCGGAAAAAATTCCGGAAAAATTTACCGCACACTTTCACAATCAAGACAACAGCTTTGGCCAGCGAATATTCGAAAGCTTGAGCTGCTATCTTTTTCGGGTCTCGGGGATATAGCTCGGACTTTCTACATTTTCCACTCCATTTCAACGAGCTATCGCATTTGAATTTGGCTGGCAACGTTGCCTCCTGTATTTGTGTTGCGGGCCTATATGGTTCGTTTCTATTCTCCACGGACAATGCAGTCGACTTGCCAGATTGTTGCTTACTAAATGCTCTACTCTATGAAGTGAAGAGCCTTGAATGTTCATTAATTGCACATTTTTCTTCTCATACTCTTGAATTGCAATAGATTCAAGACACCTGAGATGTGGATCTCTCGTGGAATTTGACCTTATCAGTGTCTTCATCTGCTTCCAGTCAATCTCATGTTCTGTTGCCTTGCAATGGACTGCTATGCCGTTATCTTCAATTTTATTACGAACATTTTCCATGTGTTGTACCACTATAATCCTTAACCCTTTCCTCGTCTCTCCTATGTAAACGGCACGACAGTCCTTGCATGGCACCCGATACACAGCTTCCCTTGTATTTCTTACTGCTCCCATCATTTCTTCGTCTCTCGATTTTTGGCTTTCTTTCACATTCCTGAGGCAGTGTTTCATACTACCGAACATCCTATCGTAACTCCTAGAGTAAGATTGGCCTACCTGGAAGGAGTTACGGATCCTGTCCAAGACATCTTGCGTAAGAATGGCTTCAGAACATATTTGAAAAATGTGGAACGGTTGAAAAAGAAGATGTTTGTAATATGAAAAACAGCCTTAGGAATGTGAAATAAAGCCAAAAATCGAGAGACGAAGGAATTATGGGAGCAGTAAGACATACAAGGGAATCTTTGTATCGGGTTCCATGCAAGGACTGAGGTGCCATTTACGTAGGAGAGACGAGAAAAGAGGTAAGGACGAGAGTGGCCCAACGTATGGGAAATATTCGTAATAAAGTTGAAGATAACAGCGTGGCAGTCCATTGCCCGGCGACAGAGCACGAGATTGACTGGAAGCAGACGAAGACACTGATTAGGCCAAATTCCACAAGAGGTACACATCTCGGGTGTCTTGAATCTATTGCAATTCAAGAGCACGAGAAGAAAAATGTGCAGTTAATGAACATTCAAGGCCCTTCATTTCCTAGAGTGAAGCATTTAGTGAGCAACAATCTGGCAGGTCGACTTTATTGTCCGTGGAGAACAGGAACGAACGATTTAGGCCCACAACACAAATACAGGAGGCAACGTTGCCAGCCAAATTCAAATGTGATAGTTCGTTGAACTGGAGTGGAATATGTAAGTCCGAGCTATATCCTTGAGGCCCGAAGAAGCTAGCAGCTCAAGCTATCGAAAATTCGCTGGGCAAAGCTGTTGTCTTGATTGTGAAAGTGTCGGGTAATTTTTTCCGGAATTTTTTCCGAGTTTTGTTGTAAATGTGTACTGTTATTAAATTGTATTTCAAGCCTTTGTGGTGTTTTATAGCTGATGAACGTCCCTTAATAAAAACATTCAACAATACCAAATCAACACTGAACGATCTCAAGAAGTTTACAAATTACAGTGTCCAAGTCTTAGCATTTACTCGCAGAGGGGATGGAATCAAGAGCAATCCCATTTTTTGTAGGACTCTGGAAGACAGTAAGTAGTATAAGTAATAATATTGTAATTATGAGAGAGGTTATAATATTGCAGGCCAATAAGAAAGCAAATTTAACTGTATTCGTATTCTGTAGTTCCCGATATGCCAAGTGACATAAAGGCTTTAACTGCATCAACTGACACAGTGGTTGTTGTCTGGAAAGCACCACAGCATTCAAATGGAGCCATTACCAAATACACTGTTTACTCGAAGCGATCTAACAAAAAGGAGGTATAGGAATATAATTTGTTCTTAATACTACGCATTGGTGGGCAATTAATTTATGGTTGTTTTATTTTTATAGACTCCAAAGCAGTACAACTTAAGTGGCAACCTAACTTCTCATGAAATTCACGGCTTAAAACTTCAAGAAGAGTTTGACCTTTGGGTAACTGCATCAACAACTACTGGGGAAGGTCCAAAAAGCCGAATTGTGACTACAACATCTGATCATGATACTAGTGCGTAAAACGGATACGCTCATGAATCTGCTAATTTTTTATTTTACGTGTATGCAAAAAACATATCTTATTCAATATTTTGTTGCAACAGTTCCAGGAAGAATTGCTGCATTCAACACTGAAATACTCATTAATCAATCCGAAGATCTTCAGTTACCTTGCAAAGCAGTGGGAAAGCCCTACCCTGAACATACTTGGACAAGTAAATGTTTATTGTATCATCTTACGTCACGTTTTCTTGATAATATGGTAATAATGCGTTTCGTGCCTTATCTTGTTTTGGGAGTGGACGCATGGTGGAAAAAAATGAGCGTGTACAGATGTTGACGGATGGTTCAATAATAATCAAAGATGTCCAAGAGCTTGACACCGGGAACTATACTTGCCAAGTGCGAAACATGTATGGAGAAGACCAAGTTACGTACTCAGTAATAGTCCAGGGTAAGACTGTCATATTACGATTGAGTGTGTATACACATGCAAGTTCGTTAATTATCAAAAATAGTGTGCATTGTGAATCATTAATGTTGTTTATATAGTTAAGTATTTTGGGGATAGACGGTAAGAAATCAGCATGAAAGAAGCCTTCAAATGAAATATGCTGAAAGAAGCCAGCCAATATTTATACCTTTTTACTTGTATTGAAGCCCATCGATTGTGACTGGCTCGTGTGAGATATTATTTGTTTCATTGTAAACAAATCCCTGTTAATATTAATTGTGAATGGCTGGCTGCATAGGCAGCTTTAGGAAAGGGAATATTAATGATGGACGGTGACATGTCAATCAGATATACCAAGCAAACTATTTAAGCATTGTGCTTAGAGCGCTTCAACCATATAATACATTAGCTGAAGCCAGTGCCACACACGGGTAGTGTTGAGTACAACGTTTTAAAAAATTGGTGCACACAAGCATCGTTGCATTAAAAAATGCTTTCGCTAATGAATAATGTTACGTTCATGCTGAAGCCCATTGTAGACACGGGTGGTGTTGCTTGCACCGTTTTAAATATTGGTGTGGTCAGATCTGTCTTTCGTGTGTCGGTGCAGTTTCAAATTGAGTTTATTTGAAAATCTTTTCGTTTCGTTATGCTTAGTGAATATGTATGAGTCAGTAATACAACTCTGATTGTAGTTCGTTTGGCTCACTCAATGTGACTTAACCATTTTAAAAATTGGCCCGTTCAAGAATCGTTGCATGAAACAATGTTTCGCTGGGGAATAATGTTATTTCCTTGTTGCTGTCTATTCTACTCACGAGTGGGGTTGGATGCACCGTTTCAAATATTTGTATGTTCAGGTATATCTTTTGCCTATCAATACTGCTTCAAATTAAGTTTCTTTAAAAAACGTTTCATCTGGTTATGCTTAGTGAACACTAAGTGAGCACACACGATGTCAGTCTTACAATGTTGGTTTTCGTTCGCTTCACTCACTCAATCAGCGCATCCTATAACTTAAATCTCCCCCTTCAACGCTAATAACGCTAATTTTTCTGTGCTAATTTTTCTAAGCTTTCTAATGAGTTAATCTTTCTAATGAGCAATTCTTTTATTTAATGCATATTATGAAGTTGCACTCTAATTTTCTTTCAGCTATTAAAACGCTTCTGTGTTATTGATAAAAGAAAAACCCCATATGAGTAAACGAAGGCTGTTTGTAAAATTTGCTATAACAATCAACATTACTCAGTAGTTTTCGAATTTGCGTTGTGCATTGTTACAACATTTACTCATTTCAGTAAATAGTTTGTTCTGTGTTGTTGGCGGTAGTTGCTCGTCGCTTTCTGAAACAGTTCAACTGAAGTCACGAAGCCTGCGTTTAGGAAATAACAACGTCATCATATTAGCTGCCCAATTTTGAGGCCTGAGGCCTTAAAAATAATGATTTAGCGGTTTTTGGTTTTAATCTGGAAGTCTTTTCATTTGGTTCATCAACCACAAATAAACGTTTAGGTGTCCACAAGTACCTGTAATTGTTTAATCTAGACATGCTAGTGCGTCGCGCCAAGTTAGGCAACAATCATCACAACAAACATCACATCAATTCAATTGTCGAGGTTGTAAATCATTGTAGCACGGCGCCATAGCGTCAGTGTCTTATATCTTGAAGCATAGTTGGGCACATTTCAGCTACTTGGGGAAAAATTATACTGCGGTACAAAAGCTTAAATTGTGTTGAAATCAAGAGCAATGACCCACCTGACAAAAATCAACTCGAGTAGGAATGCCAGCTGAGCAGCTTTCAATGCAAAATATGAACCTCAATAACGTTGAAAATGTGTAACTAGCTACTAGCTAGCTATTCTAGTCCGCTCATCCCCATGTTAATTTCCATTGGGTGATTATTCATCGATTCCGAGATAACGGGAAGGCTTCCAGCTATGATATTGGACGAATGGGTGCACTACAATACGAACTGCGTACCTTTTATGGTTTGAAGCCTGGGGGCGTAACAGGTATGGCGTGGGAGGGCGCGTAAGTACGAAAATATTGTTATAACCATTGTTAGTATTGTCGGCATCGTCTCTCATTAGACGGCCAAAGTTCCGACAATGGGAACGTGTATACTGACGTACGTGCCTAGGCACACACTAGTGTATCACAATAAATCAAAACAACGTTGTAAAGAAATTGTATTCACGTCCAATTCACGAAAAATAAACCAAGTGTAAAAACAAAGCAAAACAAACAAAGCCAAAAACTGGTAAGGAGGCCACCAACTTGAGAGTGGTCCGGCCCTTCAAAGGAGTGATATCAACACACCAAAACTAACTAAATACAACAAATTACAACAAAATTAAAACCAAACCAAAAGCCAATAAAGAGGTGACTAAGTTGAGAATGGTTCGGCCTATAGGCAAAAGGTAGTAGCAAATTGTTGAAAACCAATTTCTTGTTGACGTGGCACTTTATTACACATCTGCACGGTAGTGGAGTTGAGTCAATACACAATTAAAAAAAAAAGGAGTGATATCATATCAAAAACCAAAACTGGTAAAAGGGGCCGCCAAGTTCCGAATGGTTTGGCCCTTGAAAGGAGTGATATCAACACACCAAAACTTTCGCCAACTCAATCGCACCGAATAATATTTTGGACGTTAAATGAAAACTTGAACATTGCTACCGAAAGTAGCAACGTTCTAGTTTTCATTTAACCTTCGAATTATTAAGCGGTGCGATTAACTTGGCAAATGTTTTGGTGTGTTGATATCACTTTTTTCAAGGGCCGAACCATTCGGAACTTGGCGGCTCCTTTTACCAGTTTTGGGTTTTGATATGATATATAATACGCTTAGGTTGGGCAAGCAAATTCATCATTATGCACTATAATGAAAGAGGGCGAGCGACCGACAATGTCAAACAAACGGGTGTGGCCTGTAACAATCAGTAACAATCGAAATATAGCTTTAATAATGCTACCTCTTAAAGAATACTTAAAGAGTTTCAAAATTGGTTCAGTAACAATCACTGCATGCACGACCGTTGTTGGATTTATTGCACTTTCTATCAGAACGGAGAAACGGGCAATTGAGCGTCCACCATTGAAAAAAGACATTTACTTCCATAAAAAACAAATCAGCAGGGGTTAAAATGGAGGGGGAGCAGGGATGGGGATATTTAGACCACTCAATAGGGGAATCCGTGTCGGGGACGGGGGAGGCGGTGCGGGACGAGAAAAGGGGTTGGGGGGACATGGGGGAAAATCAAACCATACAACTGGGTAGGCCGCAGGGGGGCTTCGGAGGAGGAAGCAGGGGGCAGCCTTTTCATTCCATACTGCCCACTACAGTATTTCGCTCAGGTATGCGGGAATTGTATGGGGGTACAGCTAGTTTAATATGATGCAGTAGCAATGACGAAGTTAATATACGGGTCGTGGTCCTCATGATTTTCTGTAGAAAACAATACTGTCAACAATACTGAGATCTATTATTTCCATCACATGTCAATCAGACCAACTTTCTTCTTTTCATTTATTTTGAGATTTTTTTTACGTCCTGTATGCCTGATCATTTTGTAGCATTAGGCTACTTCTGTTAGATTAAATTCATCCACCAGTTCACCTCACGTCATTCTGCGGACCTAGCCACTCCTTCCCCTTCCCAGGCTGGCTACAATTACTTGTAATTATTTAATTACAATTGTTTAATTGTCACTCTACTTCGGATTAAGTTTAAATAAATAAATAAATACTTCGGATTAAAGACCTGAGTCGGGTAGGAATAATAGCGCTCGTACGAAACAATTCTAGCATTAATGTTTCCCGTGTGCTCTTAAACTGTTGCAGTCTATAGTTCTAATTGTTTGATTGTCACTCTGCTGGGGATTATTGATGTGACTGTTACAAGCTCAAAGATGAAATAACGAAGCATGTAAGATGAGATGTTGCTGACAAACTATAGAAGCCAGCAAATATAGCATGGAAGTTGAATTTCAGCATGGATACATAATAAACATTTTAATTTTTCTTCAGCTGTTCCGGGTTTATTACATGTTGAAGTTTCCTTAATATCAACTACATCTATTGATATACAGTGGAAAACTGGAACAACTGGAGGAAGCCCAACTGTTGGTATAGTACATTTACTTTACATCTTAGTTGTATCCATCTGAAAACGTTCCCTTGTTTGCAGAGCGTCAATATTTTTGGGTTTTTCTAATTTTAGGGTTCAAACTGTCGTACAAACCGGACCAGAGTGATTGGGCAACGGTAGACTTGGATTCAACAATGACTTCCTACCGTTTAGATGGTCTTCACTGTGGAACTAAATATCATCTTACAATGACTGCATATAACAAGATGGGTGAAGGAAAATCCTCTCCAGTAATAACTACCTCGACTAAAGGTGGAAGTAAGTGAACCAAGGTCAAATTTTTGTTATTTGTTTTCGTTGGCTTCCAGCTTAACATGCATAACAATGATATTACCTTTGTTCGGCAGGTAACCTTATACAGGTTTTTATGGCAACAAATAAGAATACCGGTACCTGGGCTTCAGCCCAAAATTACCATTCCTTTCTTGCTTCAAAATTCATATAGCTGTGTAGACCGATGGTCCAGGTATGGGCCTAGAACATCGTCAATATGACAGGCCTGCACAGCCAAAGCAAGGCTCTAGGATCTGGAGTTTGGCTTGGTTTCTTCGCTAAAATTCTAGCTGACATTTCTGTAGTAAGAGTTCAGCTCTGGGTTTGTAAGTTTGCTACACGCAAGCTACACAAGCTTTAATATACTAACCGAACATGGCCTGTCTCCTGAATAACTTGTAAGAAACATCGATACAATACTACGACATTTCTGGTAAGCTGAGGATAGTAGCTGACAAAAGAGACGCTTCTTTCCAACAATAAAAAGTTAGTTTGTTGGTTGGTGAGTCTGCCAATCAGAGTAGTACGGAAAGAAAGAAGATATTATTATAAATTCCTAAGTGTTACTGCACTTTTAATTGTTATTTCAACAATTTGTGCTTGATGAAAGCCTCTGAATTAAAAACGTGTAAGATGATGGACACTCCCCTTCACCCCAGAATCGACACCTAGGAAAAATGCTCAGAAACGCTCCGAAAAAAAAATTTAATCAGTTTTGCGCCATAAACTGTAAATGTCCAACACAATATTTTAATTTAGGTGCAAAGTTCTACTATGTACGAAAGAATCAGTATGATTGCGAATTTATACTGACATACTGCAGGGTAGGTGCTTGAAGGTATCTCATTACTTGCTCAATTTAAAAGCAAATAAAAGCACTAAAATACATTATAGGTCACGAGTAAAGCCAAAGTGCACATGTAAAAAAACTCGGGGCTGAACGGAGACTTTTGGTATTTTCCTGGATCAGAAAAACAAACTGCAAAGGCACATAACATTAGCCAGTGGTGACATATATTAGAGTAGTACTTTATTGTTTTTCGGGGATACTCGACATTTTGAGCTAATTCAAGCTCATTATCGAGAGTCAATAGAAACTAAAACCTTTAAATAAATTTAACATTATTGTAGAACAAAATCGTAAAAAAATGTGTTCTTTGTAGGACTACCATGAACATAAGTCAGAAGCAATTGAAAGTCAATTCCACTCGTGTTTTCCACAGCACATGGGATTCCATTAGCCTTAGCCCTTGTTTCTCACTTTTGTTCTGGTAGTTCTGTCAACTAATATAACATATTTTTTTTAATGTTGTTCTTTTATCACTATGTTAGTTTCTAGTTTTTAATTTCTATTAAATCTTGATAATGAGCTTGATTAAGGTGGAAACTTCGATCTTCCAGGTTTTTTACTTGTGCACTTTTGGCTTTATTTGTAATTAACATTGCTTAATGTAATCGTGCAATATTTTTTCATAGTTCCCATTCCACCTACAAAAGAAGCTTTGATAGAAGAAGCCTCTACCTTTCTGTCTCTAAACTTGAACTCGTGGGTCATTGACAAATGTCCAGTCAAGTATTTCGTTGTTGAGTACAAAGCATTCTCCAGCAATCATTGGATTTTCTTCTCTGATGACATCCAGCCAGAGAAACGTAAAATCATTATCACGGATTTGATCCCAGCCACTTGGTACAATTTACGAATGATTGCCCATAGCAGTGCTGGAACTTCTGTTGCAGAATACACTTTTGCAACTCTGACACCTGAAGGAGGTGAGTTACAATGATGCCGAATTATGTAAGAATTATAGAATGTATCTGCAATAAATTGGTTGGTATTTCTATTTTCTCTTAGGCACCATTCAGCCTCAAACTGTCTCAGATGAGGGATCGGCACGTCCAATCGCCTTTCAGTTAGACATAAAACATCTAATTGCTGCAGCAGCTGCTGTCCTAATTGTTCTTTTACTTGGAATTATCATTTGCATTTGTTCACGAAAGTCGCCAAATAAGAAACACAAGAACAAGCGAGGTTTTGTTTGTCTCTATACTGCAAATATTTAAAGTTTGGCTGTAGCAGTATTTCCTGTAAAAATAGTTATTTTAAGTTTAAGTTTTTTTACAGGTGCATCGATGTTTAAAGGTACAGGCTCGGAATGTGGTAGTGATTCAACTTACAACACCAGTTACGGTTACGCTCCGGGCCGTGGGAACATAGGAACGGATCCTGGAAGACACCTTGGTTCTCTGGGTAACCACATTCAAATTTATTATATTGTAAAAGCCGTTTTTCCAGTGTACGTTACGGTTTGTTTCGTGTTTAAATAGTGAAAACAACAATTAAATACGAAACATACCGTGTCGTACACCGAAACATGACTTTTATTTTCTCATGGTAATTTTATCGAAATACGGTATAAATTAGCATATTTCTGGTTTTCACCCCTCCAACGTTTAGTGTTCATGACGACCATTATTGTACAAAGCAACACCGCTTTCGATACGGAGTTCAAAAAGGGAAGTTTCACTCCAAGAAATACATGGATCAACAAAAGTATGCCAGCGTATAGAAATAACTTGTACAAATAACATATCTTTGTTCTATAAGCTGCAATTATTTTTGTTGGTGCAAGTATTTTTTGGAGTAAAAATTTTCGTGTTGAACCCCGTATCGAGAGTGGTGTTGTGCAATCAGGTACGTCATGAATAATAAACGTTGGAGTGTTAAACCAGATATTTGCTAATTTATACCGTATTTCGAAAAAATTTACCGAATCTGATCAAAATTTCCTTGCGTACAGTTACAGAATTCTAATTTGCCCCTTGATATTTCTCAACTTCCAGCATTGACAAAAGCTAGCATAATGATAACTTCGAATTATCGTTTCAAGTCTGATAATCAGTCCGACCTCGTTCATTTAATTTCAGTGGAAAAAAATATTGGTGGCCCTTATTTTCTCCATTTCTCTATCGTTTTTATTCGAAAGTGATCATATCAACAAACAGACTCAAATAAGTTCTGACAATTTTCAATAGCATAAGTCACATAGTCACGCCCTGCCACACACAAAATTTCAGTTCGACAATTTTGTTCAGATTGTATGACATAAATTTGACGGCATAACCCCAGTTTAATAAAAAAAAAACATTGAATCTTGCCGACCACTTTTCAGACTGATGTAACATTGGAAGAGTACAACACCCCTCACACTCTTTTGTAAAATCGTCCCAGTGTGCAGTTTATGTCTTTTATAATTTTGTAAGTCAGTGATGTTGCTTTTTACACTCTACTCCTCCATGTTTCATTCAAGTAGCAAAAAAACTTATGCTACTCAGTTGGTCAATAGTATGTTCTTATTAACAGCCTGTTATCTTTCTCAACCATCTAAGGAGTCTTTTGGTCCATCAACTAATCCCAGTGAATGTATTTCATAAAGACAATTCAAGCAGGTAGTCAGTATCGTGTTCTGTTACATTTAAAGTAATTCATATTGACCAAGAGTGGCCTTAAGAAGGTTGATCTCCTCTCCCTCCTTAACAGCTAAAAACTCTATGTTAGATGTGTTTTCGATTAAAACGGATTTGCTTAAACACTACCAACCAATGGTTATCGATCCTCACAGCCGTCCACCCATCACTAAACATCGTACCAACTTATCTGGATCGAATGAAAAGGACCGAGTGCTGGACCAAGGTATATTACGTTCAGGATTTAGTGAACAATGGCCTCCAGAATTTCTGGTCCACAAGAAAGACAAACCGCATGGTAGTATAATCGTCCTTCTTAATATGATTGCCCTAAGGATCCGTTTTTTTGCCACTAATTGGTGCAATTAATCTCATTGCACGTTAAGAAAAATGCATCTATAGTTCAGATCTGGACATGTCTGAAGTTTGCTGGCACACGCTGGAGGATGAAAAGAGGAGAAAAATTCCCGCTTTCATCACCCGTGCCACGATACTGTGAAATAAGCAATGTTAGGAAGCACCACTGTACCAAGTTTCAGCAATGTATAACCCTTTCAGCAATATAGAACTAATAAGATGCTAATGAATGTGTGAAATAATGTATAGCCTGTGAATCAAACTTTTGTTCTTAAGATATACAAGAAAAATGTGAAGTACACCTTAAGCTGTACTAATTTGCTTGATCATTGCTGTAAATTATTGCCATGGCTTGTCTTGCAGGAAGAAACGGTGATCTTTCTCCTTATGCCACTGCTCAACTAGCAGATCATTATCCATCACATGAGATGGCAGCACTTGACCTCCGCAATTGTGTTGTGGGAATTGGAAGTCATTTACCGCCGGGCATTGTAAGAAAAACTATTCAGTGTCATTGCAAATCTTTATTTCTTTTGATTAGATTGGTGCAGTAAGAGGACAAAGTTCAGTGCATTTTCCAATCAAATAGTTTAAGTGCAGCAGGCCAGAAATAGTATGAATGGGGCCAGAAATCCTATAGAGCAGTGACACGACGTAGTATTATTGTATATAACTCTATGCTGGAGCCTTAATGGGTTAGCTGCAAGGGGCACTGCAGAGAGAAACAGAAGGGCGTCATACTGAGCCGATGCTGTGAAGAGTGTTTTCTTAGACCTAAAACGCGCGATTTTTGTTGTTGGAGAAAACAACGTTATTTTAACCCTAAGAAATCCGCTCTTCCGTTGTTTTTCCCTCTATTTTTATGTAGTGCACCTTGTAGTTATGCCCTCCAAAACCCATACTGGTGCCATGCTGGTGCCAATATGGCGGCAAATGTCACTGCTCTATACTTGATCGTAATAATAATAACAATTTATTTCGTGTAAAGTACGGAGTTCATAAAGAAGTTGTTGAGTCCAGATAGTAATTACAAGACCACAATACAGTAACAAATACAAAAAATAAAAAATTAAGAAAAATTTAAAAAAAAACTCTGTGGATTTGTTAAGCAGTTAGCACCAAAAAATTAACTGGCAATTAAGGACTTACTGTGAATAACGGCATGTGCAATGGTGTAAGCTTTGGTAGTGCATAAGGGACTTTAACCTCACACTGCATATTGTAATTACAGTAGGCCATCTGTTCTCTTACCATTCCACATGTTTTACAGACAGTACCGTTCTATCCGCAGGGTGGTGTGAGACCAGTATCTGGTAACCCTGGTAAATCAATTTTCATCTTATGACATCTTTTATTATTTTGTTGTTTTGGAATTCACATTTTCTTAGTGTCACATCCTTTGTTTCACTCTAGGGAACATGGTTGGCCCGATGACTTCTGACTTGATTAATGTTCATGGACACTTCCAACAATGTCCAACTGCTCCCGCGATGTCAGTTGCTTATAATGGTGATACTTTACGCAGAGAGAGCGGTAATTGTTTTATTATGTATAGTAAATTAGAGATTTAAAGCTTATACATATGTTCGTACATAGTTTGGTTTTGTTTGCAGGTGTAGGAACTGCAACAGCTTGTCCTCCTGTACCTCCACCTCTTCCTCCAGCTAATCAAAACGGATTACAAAGGTAAGGAAA
>JAHWFP010005228.1:119805-130641 GCA_023313725.1 Lithobius niger | reverse complement strand
CCCCCCCCCCTTTTTTTTGTTTGCTGTTCAGCGGGCGCCCTTGTCGGTGCGTTTGATATTTTACATCGAAACTAACCATCTCAACGAGCAAACAAAAATGTGCCGCCGAAACTACAGATTTTAAAGAACGTTTTAAAGGAGCACTTTAAATTTTCAAAAAGGTTGTCATATTGTAATGAATTTTAATGCTTGAAATGTATATTGCCCGTTTTATGTATTTATTATGATGAAAAATAATTTGCCGTTTAGAAAGTAAATTAAATCTGCACAATGGGACGTGTAACACGGGTTTCGTTTAGAAAAATAATCGAGTTTTCAGCACTGGTGCAGAAAACAGCCCTCGTTCATTGTTGTGTCCTACATCGTTGTATTGTAATCGAGTGCTGAGAACTAAGTTCTCAGCCCCCATTCATTGTTGTGCGTTCCTGCATCCTTGTATTGTCACAAGAGGGCTGAGATGCGGATATTGGTAGACAAATTATGTTCCCGAACCAACGCTATTGTGGCTTGTTTTATCGTAAATATATTGAAGTACTTTTGGCCAAATTTAAATTCTTTTCATTAAAACATTTACCATTTTGCTGCCGGATAGGATGTCAAGAAATTAAAATTCGAAACTTCTTAATTTATAAAATATCAGTGAAAGTTCACCAATTAGTATAGGACCTTGGTATGTTCTATCACAATTAAGATAAACTTTTAGAATTATTCATCTTCATTCCCTTAAAACATCCTGTTAGAAATAGTGGTGAAAATTATTGAATATTCTAAGGCATAGCAAGCAATATCATATTTACGTGCTCTATCATTCCATGCTCAGACTTAAACGGCATAAAGCAAGTGATAGGTTTCGTGAAAAAGATGGTAGCGTCCTAAGTAGTTTAATACTAGAAAAATTTTTAACTTTCATGAATACTTTTTTAATAACTTTTGGTTTGACGCTTTGCAAGCAGTATTTTGTTGATCACCTCATTGTACTTTATATGGGACTCAATTTTAGATAAACTGTTTTAATTTTCTTCAGACAATGACATGAAAAATAATGGTCATTGTCAAAACATTAAAAAGAATGTTATTTATACTTATCTAAATTTGTCTGTTAGTCATGATCTGCTATTTTTGACGGCTCGCCTGGTAACACTCTGCTAGTAAATTGTAATTTTTGATACTATTAAGGGTTTGGTTCTTGATACATGATGTATGAGACTAATTTTTTATCGGTAAACATAAAATTATCTTGTCTTTTTCATTTTTTATCTATCAGGAGCCAGATACCATTTAAAAATAAAATTAGATCTGTTTTAAAAATATCATTTCCTTAAACAAAACAGTATGCCCATTCTGAAAGTGTACTCTGTGCATCTTTCGATAATATTTACCCTATTTCAATGGGCATTGAATTTTTGCATGGAAGGTAATATATAGGGAAAACATCACCGGGCCACCACTTCACATGGACTAGTCCTTACGTCTATAATGCTTGGATATACTTCCAGAACCATGCTTTGGCTAGTAGGCGCCTGTCGAAACCGTCCCTTTGAAAATATTTTGTCCGCTTGTTTTCGCTTAAGAAACTTGAAATAACTTAAACCACTATTTCAGAGCGTTTGTTTCATCATTGAGCGACAGAGGTTTTGGGCATTTTGTTAATTTTCTCTTTTAATAAAAAAAAACTGGCCAAAACTGGCACATGCATACACTAAAAAGAAGACAAAGAAACAAGCGGATTAAATCGAAAACATGGGTGCCCAGACCTCTCCCTGAGGAAAGCAGGGAAGAAGGGATTTGTAGAATTTAATAGTTGGTTATTAATGGGGCTTGGGTCTGGTGGGAGAAATTGGCAATTCCCGTTTTGTGAAGGATGCAGTACATACTCTGAAAACTGTGTATTATTGGGAATTAAATGATTATGAACCAGGGGGCAGTGGGTAAGAATACATAGTTTCTAAATTGTGACGTGCTCGGAAATTTTTTTCTTGAAAAGTGACGTGAATGTTTTTCATCCGGGGTGCCCTGCCTTTATCTGATGCTGGACCAGGGAATTCGATTTACTTTATATTTTAGGTTTGATTTGTGCGGCGAGAGCCTTTTGTTCAGTTCCTGTTTTGTAGTTCCTGTGTAACTAGCATTGCATGCTGGCTCGCTGCAAGGGATTTGATAAACAACATTTTCTTGTAGTTTTATGTGTTTTATCGTTTGCAATATCAAATGATAATGATCAATATCAATATCAAATGACAAATAACATTAGAAGGTTTTACTTTCGATGGAAGGAGTTTCAGGAGTGCACGGTGATCAATTAGCTTTTCTAGCAAAAATAGTTCTCGATACATTTGTAGAAGGTGTATTCAAATTCTCGAGCTAAAAGAAGTTTAATGGTTGTATGGTCAAAAGAATGTTTTTTACCAAATTCCTTGCAGCGAACCAACGTGCAAGGCCAGTTACGCAAGAACTACGAAACAGGAAATTAACAAAATGCTCTCGTCGCATAAATCAAACCTAAAATATAAAGATAACACGAATTTTCTAGTTGGTGTGGGCCCATTTGCATATTGATCACACCACCCTTACTCATTGCTTCCTTTTGAGGAGGGATGTCTCTCCTGAATGTCATTGGTGTTGCCAGCAACGATTAACGGGCCATTACGTGCTGGTTGATTGTCACCATCTTGGTGGTATTTGTGGTGGTTTCCATCTTCCGCGAGACCTAGCACGTCAGTTGAGCAGTGAATCTGCTTCCATTCCGGGGTTTCTTAATTTTTGCAGGAGGTACAGATGTATGATAAGATCTAGATTTGGGGATTGTTAACAACTCTGTAATGTGTGGCGCAGATGGGGGTAGGGGGAATTGAGGCTTCATGGCGCATCGACAGCCAAGTCACTATGCCAACCTCAGTCACAGTTGCAGCCCAGACCACTTCATGATTAAGGTGGGTGCTAGCGACCGAGCTGTCTATTCGCCATACAGACTAATCCCACCCCCACCCCCACATCAGAAGGTTGGTATGGCCATGAGGTCAGGTTGAGTAACTGAAGTTTTTTTGCAGGCCTTTACGTTACAGGGTATCTTGGTTTTTTTTTTGTTAAAAATCGTTGAAGATACATAGTGCTCATCTGCAGTGGAAATTGGATTTTTTAATGGAGAAAGTTGGATGCTTGATCAACTATGGCACGTACCTGAAAAGCTGATTTACAAGGCACTGTTCAAGTAAAACAATTCAGCAAATTTTGTTTTGTGAATGTGCAATATGCAAAACATTATACATATTTCCATAATCTTTTTTTCTTGTGATAATAGGCAGACATGAATGAATAGATATACGCACATACTATATGGTCATGTGTTGGATGTGTGCTAAAGCTGTGAAGGGTTGAATTTGTGTTTCAGTACACCTGATTTATCGTAAGAGGTGATGTGGGCATTAATGTGTCCTTTTATGCGTCAAATCTTTTCGTTTTACATTAATATTTTGAATAGTTTCCTTGAACAATGATTTTAATATCTAATTAATGATGAGTCGTGATGTCTGAGTAAATCTGATATTTCAGCCGAGTCAAACTCCATGATACCCCGTGCCTAATTTTATTGATTCACGAAATTATTTCCACAAATAGGAGGAAATTGTCGGCAATTTGAACTGAATTGGACGTGGTTAAAGACTCATTGTGGAGGCACTCTTCTTTCCATAAGGTCACTTTAATGCTTTAGAACGCTTTATCATTAAGGTCTAAAACATTACTTCTGTACAATATTTTAGGTCGTCTGCTGGTGAAAAAGAAACAACTTTCGTTTTCCCGCCACCACCACAAGTTGCAACACGAGATGGAGAACAAAAGTACGATGCACCATGGGAAGGGAAACTTAGTGAGTAAATTAGTCACCTAAGTGAAAAGTTCGTCGTTAATAATCGGTATTAAGTGATTTTCATGTATAGTTTCTGTGCTCAGAAATTGGTAATTTGTTAAAATTAACATATTGTATGAACCAACAGATTCGTGTTAATCAGTCTGGTTATAGTGAGTTCAAAGTCTGTTAAATAATTTGAAGCGAAACGTGTGGACCACATCAAGTATTTTTTACCATTTCGTTAATGATAACTGGCATAAAGCTACCAAATCCACATTAAGTATAAGGACTGATTTAATTTCTAATCTTATTCTTGCCATTTCGACTGCGCCCTAGTGTCTAAGTAAAGTTTATTGCTCTGAAGTAGCGAATTTATGATGTTTTATGTATGGCTTTACTAGCCACCAATTATTATACAATATTTAAAAAAATATTATTTGTAAATAAGAATTTGCAGCAATTATGAACGTTTAGTCATTAATGACTACTAAAGTAGAGCAACTAAAACGATACATTCAATTACTCAGTAAACAGCATTAATTTATCTTCTACCACAATGGAATGAGCAATTAAATGTTTCAAAATTGATTTGGTTTTTAAGGACAGCAATGTATAAAATTGTATTACATGCTGTTTTTTTCACTACAACCAATCTGTATAGAACCGAGATGCCGATTACAATTATTTTTTCTCTGCTTGCCAAAGTAAGTATTTGTAAGAGACAAAGAATTTTATTATGTGGGGGAGAGTTATTGTTTGCGGTGCAGAGTTTATACTTGGTGGTGTTATGGTGTACTGTTTACGATTTTTTTTCCAAGGTTACCAATATTTTTGTTTCTATTTCAGGTTCTGCAGTGATGAAGGCAACTTAAATGTGTTAGTTAAAGTAAACCATGATTACACTAACGTTCGCACTTGGTGATGCTCAAAGTGTATCGTAGTTTAAAGTGTTAATTCAAATCTGCACAACGTTACTTTCTCTCTTTAGCTACAGTAACAAAGTATTGAATGCAAACTGTCTTTTTTTTTAGTATTACTGTTCTTACATGGTATGCCATGTTACTAATGAAATTGTGCACTGTCTAAAACTAATTCTAATTGTGATTATCTTTTCGTCGTTGAGCTAATAATTGTAAATGTTCTTGTCAGCACGTAAACGCTCTTCATGAAAAACAACCTAGGTTTTAAACAAATTTAGGCAAGACGTGCAAATTACCGCCATTTCCCAACATTTATTGACGTCTCTTCTTGTCGTTAAAGTGTTATAATATTTTTTTTATGAATAATTTTCCACAGCTAATTTTTGTACGATTGTTGAAGTCTTTATGTCATCAACCACTTTCTGGTTTTTACGTATGTTTAGCAGTGTCAAAGTGCCAAATACCATCGTTGTCATTATTACATTATTATTGTGTACGCCTTTGATTTCGTTTAGCAGGCTCATAGGAATCATAGCTGTTAAATGTGTGTAAACATGAGGTATGTTGCCATACACTCAATTGCTATATGCATGAAGTGGCAATAAGACCGAGAGATAGCACTGAATAGTTCATTTATTATTCGTAAGCAACCAAATTGAATTGTGAAATGTAAGCTGGTTAATGTTATAAAGGTAAGTTGGAAAAAAAAAACATAAGGTTTTGTAGTTCAGTTTTTTGGAAAATCAGTATAGAATTGTATGAACTGCTTACATTAATTAGTTGTTCTGTGTATTATAGCCGTAGTAAACAACATCTTTTACATGTTAATTCCGTTTTCTCGTGATATTACCGTTTTTGATGTATTATTTTTCTTTAAATAATTATCTTTTAAAAATCTCATATGCCAAAATGAAACCGTTAATTGTATTTCTTTAGCAGTCTGCAGTTCTACACTCCTATAGTGTTCTGTACTTCTACTTTACACATAATTTGCATTATTAGAGACGTAGATAACAACTAAAGCATAACAGCTGCCCATTTTAGTGTGATGGAGTTAAATAGTATAGTATAATATCACTGTAATTTATATGTAATTTATTACTTGTAATGAATGAATTTACTGTATTTATGATTATTAACGATGCTAATAAAGTGAATAGTCCATCTAGTATGAAGAATCAGTTTAGTTTATTGGCAACTGTTAAATGGCCTTACCTGTGTGCAATGAAATAAGCCAGGTTGCACAATTTTTACATAAATTACTTACTGTTTTTATTTTGACATCAGGTCGTTACCATATTACCTACAATCAACCCTCTCCCCTCCCCATGTTCCGTATATTCCAGCCACGAAGTATATCACCGTAATACCTACTTCGTGGATAGAATATTGAAAACATGATTGAATGTATGTGATCTGCTTTGTTCTGAAGAAGGCATCGCATCAGCCTGCTTTATTTGATGGTGTACAAATCATTACACATCTTCAAGTTTTCCTGTGTTTGTGCTCCATGTGTTGGAATTATTTGTTTCTCTTCACCCTAAAATAGTTTGCAATCTTTCTTCGTACCTGAGTCAATACAGATGCAAACCTATTTCCGTTGCCTCTTGGACTTAAAGTGTCAGATTGTCTGAGCAGGAATGGAAAACTCGACCTTTGAGACGAAAGGCCGAAGCTCTACCACTAATCCATACTGACACAGCCAAAGGTAAACTGCCATAGGCAGCATTGAAGAACACACACACACATACCTCACTCGTCCCTCACGTTTGGCGATTCCATCGGGGACCACTGTGTTCCTGGTAGGTCTAACCTTGGTGGTAAGACATTCGTGACCCCAACCCTACACCATCAACCCTTCCTTTGCAGCCGGGCAACCGTCATCGTTTTAAACTTTTAAACTTTACAATTTTCAATTTTTGTTTTACCTTCGGATGGCAGTTAGTGAATACCAGGTCCTTGCCATTCCTGTTGCGTTTGCAACAAACTTATATATTAAACAAATATATAACTCCAGACAGTTACCAATCGCCGCTGAAGGGACGCTTGTCGCATGTTATCAAACCAAATGATGCGAAAGGAAAACACAGTACGCGTGAAATCATGACCAAACAGGACGGGTAGCCAAATCATCTCGATAAGTGATAAATTAACACAGATACAAACCTATTTCAGTTGCCTTTTGGACTTAAATGTCAGATTGCCTGAGCGGGAAATTAAGTTGCCTACGGTCGTTTCCTTTTGACCGGTATGGCATAGTGCTTCGGCATTTGATCTCAGAGGTCGACAGTTCAATTGCTTAGTCTAACGTTTAAGGGCAAAAAGCAACGACAATAGATTTGCATGCATCCGTCTTAATTTATCGCCTACTGAGCCGATTTGGCTTTCTGTCTTAGGTAAAAATTGAGCTTGACTAGGCCAAACTCACAACTACATGTTTCATACACAATGTTTATAATTTTTGGCGCACAAATTGGTATTGTTCACAATACGCATCTACCAGAATTGGGAGCTTAAAATACACACTAATTATTATTAAACTGCTCACAATAAAGTTGAAAAATAAAAACGAGAGAGTGGGACCAGTCCAACTGCTAGCTACAGGTGGTTCGCCATGTTGGAAATGACGTCACCACACAACGACGTCAACACAAGCTGACAGAATATTGACAGGTAGATCGTCAAATAGTTTCTTTCAGTTTTGATGTACAGGCAAGTCCTTTATAACATTCATGGCCCTTTCTTGGTTGACTGAGATTGTATAGGTTTCTAGCTGCACACGGATTTTTTCGACCAGTACTGTGTACATGATTTTAGTGCCACTGACCATGATGGTGTGGTCCATTGCTTTGGACCACACCAAAAATAAATTTAAAATATAACAACAAAATATGCAGTAGTCAAACATGCCAAAGCAACGGACCACACCATCATGGTTCGTGACACTCAAATAGTTTACAGAGAAATCGTCTAAAATATCCGTGTGCAGCTAGTAGCCTACACAATCTCAGTCAACCAAGAAACGGCCATGAATGTTATTAAAACTTCTACTTACATAAAGAATTTAAGAAACTATTTGACCATCTACGTGTCAATATTCTGTGAGCTTGTGTTGACGTCATTGTGTGGTGACGTCATTTCCAACAAGGCGGACCACTTGTAGCTTGTTGTTGAGCTGGTCCCACTCTGTTAAGCCATTAAGCCATTAAGCCTCAATTCCCCCCCCCCACCTTCACCTTTTTTGTTGGTATTTTAATAATAATTAGTTTGTATTTTATGCTCCCCATTCTCATTGTTGTGTATCGTTACGGGTGAACAAACCGCCAATTTATGCGCCGAAAATTATAAATATTGTGTATGAAATATAATTGTGTAGTTGCGAGTTTGGTCTAGTCAAAAGGCTCAAGTTTTACGCCAGTCACTTCGCTCACAAAGTCTCTTATTCGATTCTTATTCGACTTTTTTCTTGTTTATTTTTGATTTCAAGCTACATTGTGTGGTCCTTTTTCCTCATGTTGTATGACGGCGAACAACAAGCGTCCATCCAATGGTGATTGGGAAGTGTTAGCTTATACGTGTTCGTGTGAGTGTTAAATACTGCCTGTGGCCATTTCCTTTTAGCCGTGTCAGTATGGCTTAGTGGTAGACTTGGTCTCAAAGTTAAAGGGTTCAATTTCCTCTCAGGCAATTCGACGTTTAAATCCAAAAGGCAACGAAAATAGGTTTGTATTTCTACTTTGTTCGATAGCGTCTCACCGCCAAGTAACATTAGAACATCCGATTGTAGACGTCCGATTGTTAAAAGATGAATTGTTGATGATAAAGAGGCGACCGCACTAGCAGATATGTGAGCGTTAACTATTAGCAACTATAGTGTACGCGGCTTATCTTGAGTTCGCCCCAGAACGACACAGATAATCAATTGTATGTTTTTGGTAGCAGAGTGCCTTGTTGATATCCAAGATGGTTACAAAAACAATGGCGGCCGTCGATTAATGCCGCCCCCTCCAGGAAACCGCGTACACAATAAAAGCATGTTTTGTCATGTTAATGATAAGTCCGAGTTCAACCGAAATCTTTCAAGTTGTGAAAAATGTAAGGGGAAGGTTCAGGGATAAAGAAAAACTAAAAGTTAAAGTATGAGCGTCCACCATTCATAGAGAGAAAGATGCATAAAATGACGTTGTTTTCATGATACTGCCTGGCTGGTTAGATTTGTAATCTTTCGTTAGCTAGTAATGTTTTCCCCATGTTAAATCCCATATACTTATTGCTCATGGATTGCAAAAAAAATGGGAAGCTGAAAGTGCATGATGGTCTTATCATTGTTCTTTTGCTGGTTTGCAGTTTGTAGGGATCAGGACAAAAACGTGAGAGGGTTTTGAAATTCGCACCCAAGGAATTTAAATTTTGCTTCTTTTCCATGTTGCACCCAAAGATTTCAAACAACAATGGTTTAGACAATCAACCATGGTGCTTAGATTTATCGTAAAAGCCTGGATGAACTAAACGCTGAACTACAACGAAGGACAGAATAATCAGCCATTTACGTTGCCGTAAATTGCGTAACAATAAAGGGAGCACGTTAGATGTTGGCAATGAATAATTACGAACATTAACAATCAACAAGGTTTATGTTAATAACTCAAAACAAAATGCTTTACGATCTGGTGATTTCGTCACAGTGAACTTCAAGGATTTCTACATGTCAAAATGTGAACGAAGAACGCAAACGAAACAATTCTCAATTTGGCTGATGTAACGAATAATTATTTATAGACATAAAATTCTAAAGAAAAAGATAGAGGCACACGTGAGACACATCTAACAGTCCTAAGTTAACATTGTTTCTGTATAGGTTATCGCCTATTTCCCGAGTGTTAGCTCTACAATGTCGAGGGCCGCAGGCCCGAGCGATGGTTAGTTCTTTGCACGAGGGAAGCAGGTGATAACTTATTTATCTACCGATATCCGCATCTTTGCCCGACAATGAAGAAGCACGCGACGTCAATAATGATGCAGTGCAAGTAGTAGTCCAACAATGCAAGGCGGACTGGAAAAAAAAGTTTTCTTTTGCGTATAGTGTTCTATTATGGATTCGGAATTGGTATTCGAGAATTTGTTTGATTTGTTGATTGATGGAGATGTTTTGGAAGAGAGTACGGAATATAATGTTGGAGGTGGTTGTACATCGAAGGTCGGTGCGCAAGAACGCCGTACATTGGGGCTATTGGGGCTGAAGCTACCCCCTCCTTGCCTTTTTTTTCTGCCTTTGCTCTTTTGGTAGACATAATCATAAAGAAAATCCATAAAAATAAAGTCGAAAACGTCTAAACGATGGCTTCTTCGAGGATCCAGAACGCTGATTAGGCCAAAATAAGGCACATCCCAAAAGAAAAAAAAAGTCTTCAGGAAAGCCCCCCCCCTCCTTTTTTTTTTTTTGCTGTTCTTCTGTTGCCCTTGTCGGTGCGATGGACATTCCAAATGGAAACGGACCATGCACAAGCAGACAAAACTACCAATTTGAAAGAAAGTTTTATAGGAGCAACTTTAAATTATTCGCAAAGGGTGTCATATTGTAATAAATTTTATTGCTTAAAATCAGGGGCGATTTTAACAGGGGGGCCCGGGCCTTCGACGTAAAAGGACGTTCATGGGCCTTCATTCCTTAAGCATCACTAGTAAAATAGAACCAATAACAATGAACGTTGTTGGGTTACAGCTGGCAAAAAAAAAAAAAGACCTCGAATTTCAGGAAGGCAGGGGGCTTCACCCCCCCCCCCCCAAAGGCTGCTCCCTTAAATCCGCCACTGCTTAAAATGTTAATGTAAAATGTTTTATTGCCCGTTTTCAGTATTTGTTCTGGTGAAAAATAATTTGCCGTTTAAAATTTAAAGGGTTGAAACGGTTTAAAGGGTTTAACGAGCGTTAACCACTCCTGGTCATCTGCCCGAAGCCCTAAGGCTCTGTGTGGTGCAGTGGCAACCCGGACCACTGCATTGTGACTGAGGTTGGCGCTAATGACCAAGTTGTCGACACGCCATTAAGCCTCAATCCCCCCCCCCCTAA